>JAMZAV010004115.1:0-56732 GCA_024449915.1 Sweltsa coloradensis
CGAACAAGATTCCATTCTACTACACTGGAGAAAAAAATCCGGAGTGTTTTTTTTTCTTTTTTTTTCTGTTTGTATTTTTGTGTGTCTGTGAACACGATTCCGGCTAAACCGATACTCCAATTGCGAATAAAATTTTCTGGAGACCTTTAAAATCTCTGAACTTAGAACTGCACGATTCGAAAAATCAATCGAAAAATTATTTCTCATGAAAATTGCAATTTTACGATTTTTTTCGATTTTCTTGTTTTTTTTTGTTTGTATTTTTGTGTGTTTGTGAACACGATTCCGGCTAAACCGATACTCCAATTGCAATGAAATTTTCTGGAGGTTTTCGAAATCTCTTAACTTAAAACTGCCACGTTTTTTAGCGCAATCGAAAGATTATTTCTCATTAAAATCGCAATTTTACGATTTTTTTTTCGTTTTTCTTATTTTTTCTGTTTGTATTTTTGTCTGTTTGTTAACACGATTCCGGCTAAATTGATACTCCAATTGCGATGAAATTTTATGGAGACCTTTTAAATCTCTGAACTTAGAACTGCCACGTTTTTGAGCGCAATCGGAAAATTATTTCTCATGAAAATCGCAATTTTACGATTTTTTTCGATTTTTAAAAAAATTTCTTCGACTTATAACACCTACATGCTTTATCCGATTTTAATGATTTTTTCACAGAACCATAATTTTATGAATTAAGATATTCTTGTGAAATTTGAGCACAATCCAAAAATTATTTCTTATGAAAAACGAAATTTTACGGGTTTTTTCTTTTTTAAAACAATTCTTTGACTTGTACGACGTCCAATTGTAATGAATTTTTCACAGAAACTTAATTTTATGAATTAATATATTCGTATGAAATTTGAGGGCAATCGAATAATTATTTCTTTTGAAAATCGCAATTTTACGATTTTTTTCTTTTTAAAAATATGATTAATTAAAAAAATTAAAAATTAAAGTTTATTTTTTATTTAATTTAAATTAAATTTAAAAAAATCTTCAACTTAGTAATGATTTTTTCACAGAACAACAGAAAATCCGCATAACACATGGCAGCTCAATGCACCAATTACGCTCATCCAACATAGCGGCGGGACTTAAGCGTTTTCCTAGTAATATATTCATTACCAAGGTGATTGGTTATCGTGTTTTTTTCAATAATGTACACACACAACTCTTTATGGTGTAGATTGATTGAAGTACAATATGCTAATTTTGTTTCACAGGCAAAATAGTAAATTATGTTGACTAACTGGATCGTTCATAATATACAAGCATTGCAGTTTACCCGTACCTATCTTATCCGAATCCCTTCCTTCGCGGGTACTATGCGGGACGTCCCGTGACTTTCCCAGACACAGGGACGTCCCTTAACTTGCCCTCGCGGGTCCCGTGCGGGACGTCCCGGCTTTCCCGAGCGACGTCCTAAACTCCTCGCGGTCCCGTGCGGAGTCCCGTGACTTTCCCGGCACGGGAGTCCCGTAACTTCCTCGCGGGTCCCGTGCGGGATCCCGTAACTTTCCCAACGGGACTCCCTAAATTCCCTCGCGGGTCCTGCGGGGTCCGCTTCCGCATAACCGATCCCTTAACTTTCCCGCACGGGACCCAGAATATAATGTTTGTTGGGTTCAAAGTTAAAAAATAGATTTCCTTTAAATGTACGCGTTTCTCTCTTCTGCTGCAAGCTAACGAATGCACAAAATAGTTTATGTTATGATCAGTATAAATTTGCGGCCAAAAATACACTGAAGAAAATATTCAAAAACATTTTTTTTTCTTCTAGGATCTGAAAACGAAGGGTTGAGATGTTGTTAGTCATAATCGCAGATTCTTCGACGTTTTTTATAGGCCTTCAAAGGTAATCGAATCGTTGAAGGCATATCCATTAAATGACGTTTTTCATTTGTATGCATATGAAAAATTACGTTTTTTTTATTGGCCTTGGTTTTACAAACCAAGTTCAAGTGCCGTTTCGGCGCTAAGGACTTTCGAAACAATAGTCAAAGTATTTTTTGTTATAAAGTTTAACTTCAAGTTAATTAATTTTACAACATGGTAGGGACCTAAAAGTCAAAATAGGGCCCGTTTCAGGACATTCAAAAAAAGCATGCAGTAAATGGGATTATTATTACATTATTTAAACATTTACACATTGATTATCGGCCGGAAGGAAAAAATACGTTCGAATTTGACAAATCACAAAGTGTTTGTTATGATAATGTAGGTAAAGGTGCCGTGCTTGCCGGGCAATATTTTTGGTTTTCCCCAAAAAATTGCTACTATGAGGTTAAATGACGTTTTTCATTTGTAGGCATACGAAAAATGATGTTTTTTTATCAGCTTTGGTTTTACAAATCATGTTCAACTGCCGTTTTGGCGCTAAGGACTTTCGAAACACGAGTCGAAGTATTTTTATTTATAAAATTTGATCTCGTTGTTAATTAATGAGAGCAACATGGTAGGGACATAATAGTCGAAATAGGGCCAGTTTCTTGACATACCTAAAACAGGTGCGTGAACCTGGCCCTCCCCAAACGCGCACTAAATCTGCATTTTACACAATATTTAGTGCGCATTTAGTGCTTTCAGAAATGCCAAGACATATAATTAGTGCGCCTTTACTTGAGGCGCTAATGACATTATTGTCGGGGGGGGGGGGCTAACTTCACGCAGGGTCCACTAGATACTTATGCTAAGCTGCTGTAAGCTGGGTCTTCTCACCTGATGTAAACAAACCGCCATTTTATATCTTAGCGTGTGTTTTAAAAATAATCTGGAGCGCTCCGAACACGCTCTGTAATATTATCCGTAGCAGAATGTGCTATGTTTTTGTTTTGTTTTGAGAGATCATTGGGCATTGTGGATTATTACCAACTTTGTGTTTAGAATGAAGTTACAACTCCACGATAAAAGATTTATGCGTATAAGCCTAGGCTAGGCCCTAGTGTGTGGGATTTTTCAAGACCAAGGCCTAGACCTTACCCGATAAACCTTTCTTGTAGAGTCGACGTCGAACTTAGGTCTGGAGGTTACCCGCGTTCTTAGGGCTAGGCCCTAGGCTTAGCTCAGATTCATGTTCAAGTTTGATTAAAATTAATCCGCATTAGGTATTGGTTTATACATGGTGCAAGTATGGACAAGTGCAAGGCTTGGGCTCCCTCTTTATCTTACCAAACACATCAATGCTAATAGGCCTTACTACCATAGGCCTACCGGTATCTCGACAGTATTTTCCCGGGCCCTAAATATCCAAATTAGTATGCAAATGAAAATTGAGATATGAAGTTGAAAGATATAAAAATATTTACATCATAATGTTACCTGCAAATATAAGAATCAAAGATTATATAAATGGTAGCCTATTTATGTATTTATTGCATTAAAAAAATAATGTGCAACCGATTTCTGAAATTGACGTCCAGCTGCAGTCTGCTGTTTGTTTACAAAATCTCTTTGAGGTCCGTTGGATAATGTGTGCGTGCACTCAGTAGACACATTATCAAGTGGGCCTTGACTTCAAGATATAAAATGGCGCTTATACATTGTGGAAGTACAAGCGAAGACCCACCTTACAGCAGCTGTTAGGTATCTAGTGGACCCTGACTTCACGTTGCCCCCCCCCCCAAACGCGCACTAAATCTGCATTTTACACAATATTTAGTGCGCATTTAGTGCTTTCAGAAATGCCAAGACATATAATTAGTGCGCCTTTAGTTTAGGCGCTAGTGACATTATTGTCTGGGGGGGATAAGTTCACGTTGCCCCCCCCCCCCCCCCCAAAGGCGCACTAAATCTGCAATTTACACAATATTTAGTGCGCATTTAGTGCTTCCAGAAATGCCAAGATATATCATTAGTGCGCCTTTACTTTCCCTTAAAATTGCATCTAAAGGGTAGGGGGGCAGGTTAACGCTGCCCCCACTTGTAATAATTCTCAAAATGGAAATATATTATTTAGTGTGTGGTACTCCGATTTAGTATATCCAAAATTATATATCTTGGCATTTTTGAAAGCACTAAATGCGCACAAAATATTGTGTAATATGCTGATTTAGTGCGCCTTTTGGGGGGGGGGCAACGTGAACTTAGCCCCCCCCAGACAATAATGTCATAAGCGCCCAAAGTAAAGGCGCACTAATTATATGTCTTGGCATTTCTGAAAGCACTAAATGCGCACTAAATATTGTGTAAATTGCAGATTTAGTGCGCCTTTGGGGGGGGGGGGGGGGGGGCAGGTTCACGCCCCTTCAAAAAACGCATGCAGTAAAAGAAATTAATATTACATTCTTTCAGTGATTATCGGTCGGAAGGAAAAAACACGCGAATGTCACAAACCACAAAGTGTTTGTTATCAAAATGTAGGTTAAGGTACCGTGCTTGCCGGTCAATATTTTTGTTTTTCCCCAAAAAATGCTACTACGAGGTACACTCGTCAAAGTGGTCATTTTTGCCCGAAATCAAAGCCAGATAATGTGTGAAAATCAACGTTTAATTTTTTTTCGCCCACAGGGGGTGAAAATGAAGAGATAAAACTTGTCTATTCGTATTGCCCGAATCTTTAACGATTTTTATAGTACAACATCAGTTTTTTTGGACCCGATTGGACCCGTTTTTTATTTGCGTTCCAATGGAACAAAATTTCAATTTTTAAAATAAATATGCACACGTCGTTTCGTTGGCGGAGGAATATCGCCTCTCCAAAGGAACAATGTACAATGTGTGTGGTATTACGTTGGTAGGGGAGGGTCCCGGATGTTCAACGCCCCCATTTAGGTTTTCGTAAAAAAAAAATTACCGTGAATTTTGGGCCATTAAAGTTGGAACTCGAGAAAAATACGACGTCCCGTTCGGCATTCAACATTGTACCGTTACGACGGGTTCGATTCCCGGTACCCAAACTTTTAATGTTCTTATACATACATCCCTCCCGAAGGTGTTAAAGCTCGAAAAGTTTTTTGTGGAACCGTTGAAATTCGACTTTTGAACATTTCAAAGTAGCAACAAAGAAACGACAAAGTTTGTTATTTTTTTTATGCCCTTGGACGAAAATTCCGGGACAATTTTTTCCACCCTCTTGTGCGCCCTTCTTTAAGCTTTCAAAATCACCAAGAAACAAAGCTCTCGAGTGTACCCAAAATTTTGAAAATATTTCGGAACTGTTAATTTTGTATTAGGCCCAGCCTAAGAACACGTGACATATTTTTCGAGCATTTTCCATTTTCACGAAAGAAAAATGCCCACCTCGAGAGGTGACGTAGAGACAAAAAAATGAAAAGAAAAAAATACCGTCCAGAAATTACCGTCGAACTTGAAAGAGTTTTGAAAAAAAAACATGAAATCGAAACGTACCACGTCGCCACGGCCAAACGAAGAGAGATGGGCGAAAAAGTCGAATGGCGGGTTTGTTGCGTCGTTCTTTGCGCACACGCCGGTGGTCGTGCCGAGTGGGTGGCGCACGTACTCGCGGCGTAGCGTCGTCCGAAGCGCGGCGCCGTGTTTCCGTTTTTTTTGACACGACTCGAAAAACCTCGTCAAAAGGGGTGGAACCCGGGGCGCGAGGGGGCGGACATATTTTTTATCAAAATCCCAGATAAATTCCGGTCGTGAACGTTGCTGAGTCGGCCGCCCCCGGTGTGGGGAAACGCCCGTTTCGTGCCGCCAAAGTCGGGCCGCCTCAAAATGTGCGTTAGCAGACTGTAGAATTGGTAGATAAGTAGTGCATTGTGTAAACATTAACTTGTTATAACGATGTACGCATTATACACCCAAAAAATCAAAGTATAAGTTTTCTCAACTTCAATTATTGAGAAAAAACTACTTATCGGATTTCGACAATACCTCTTTCAAAAAATGCATCTGACTTAAGATAAGAAATAAATTAGCTTTTTAGATAGAAAGTGCACTGAACGAAAATTTTCAGCACGTGCAAATATGCAAGGTATGTTTTTTCATCTAAAATATTATGCACTTTTGACGTGCGGATGAGCCGTTAAAAACAGCACAGTCATTTGAAAGAGTTTGTTAAATAAATAATATAAATTATTATATATATATACATATGTATGTTAGATTTGAGGCTTTCGCAGTACATGATATGAAAATATATGTTTTGAGGTAAAACTGCGTGTGATGATTTATAGTAAAATAATATTTTATTACCGACGTTTCACTAGGGTTTCACCTAGCTTTATCAAGGTTATAAAACAAAAACAATATGGAATAACAAAGTACAAGATGACAATAATTAAAACACAGCCATCTAGGAAAACAGATCTAGATGACTAGACAGAGAGTTGAGAGAGAGCCTCCAGATGTTAGCGGTGTATGTTATCTCCTACTTCTTGTCACGGGACCTTCCCGGAGTTGGTCTAACCTTGATAAAGCTAGGTGAAACCCTAGTGAAACGTCGGTAGTAAAATATTATTTTATTATAAATCATCACACGCAGTTTTACCTCAAAACATATATATATATATGTGTTACCATCTTTAAATAATTAAATTTACTTCTTTCGGTTTACCAAGTATATTGTTTATTTAATCCGACGTTTCGACTGGATTTCACCAATCTTTGTCAAAGACAGTAAAGCAACTCAAGTAAAAAAAAAACAATATACAAAAACACTTCAAGAGGGAAACGAAACAAAAACACAATAATAACATAAAACAAACATAATAAACAAGGCAATGCAAAGAAGTTAACTAACAGGAATATTATAACATGTGGAAAGAGTTTAGAAAAACATGTCATGTTATTGATTAGATGAAGTAGGCTAGTCTGCTTGACTACTTGCCTACTTCATCTAATCAATAACATGACATGTTTTTCTAAACTCTTTCCACATGTTATAATATTCCTGTTAGTTAACTTCTTTGCATTGCCGTGTTTATTATGTTTGTTTTATGTTATTATTGTGTTTTTGTTTCGTTTCCCTCTTGAAGTGTTTTTGTATATTGGGTTTTTTTACTTGAGTTGCTTTACTGTCTTTAACAAAGATTGGTGAAATCCAGTCGAAACGTCGGATTAAATAAACAATATACGTGGTAAACCGAAAGAAGTAAATTTAATTATTTAAAGATGGTAACACATACATATAACCACGAAAACCTCAGAAATTCTATATATATATACTATATATATATATACGTTTTTGAAGGTTTTCGTGGCCGATTTGTATTAATGTAATCGGTTTTTCGGTTTCAATGCCACGTATATTTTCATTGAGCCGACGTTTCGATGAGATTTCACCCATCATCCTCAGGGCCAATACAACTTTAAATATAAAAAACGAAAACTACATTACATTGATAAATACAGAACAAAACTGGAGAGAAAAAACAATAAAAGTCAACAAAAGAAATCACTGCACACATGACGAATTAATACAAATACAAAATCACATAGGCTAACTGTAAAACCTACAGTTACAGACCAACAATCAACGCCTCAGTTAATACATGCAGATGATCTACAAGTAAATGAATCGACGGTCAGAGTGACAAGATCCATGACGAAAAACGTAAAGACGGACATGTAAGTCAGGTTCACTATGTCGTAAAAACGACTTTCGTAGGATTTTTTTGGAGATTAGCAAAGTGCCATATTTTTGGAAAGCTTGAAACGTCAGGAATTCAAAAATCCATGTTTACATTTGCTCAGATGTTTGTATGGCCGCCATTTTGGATAATCAAAATGGCCGTCCGAAAATATTAATTTAACTATATCTCGGCTTCCAAGTGACATAGAAAGTTCATATAAAATGCTCTTACTATGTTTTAACACCAAGAATATTAAAATCAAAGTTAAAATTTGTAAATATGCAGCACGGCTGCCATTTTGAATTTAAACTATGGCTGACCCTAAAATACAAATTTCACTATAATTAAGCTTCCAATTGACATAGAGAGTTCATGTTAGTTGTTACTACAATGTATTTACACCAGCAATATATTATTAAATGTTTACATTTGCAAAGATGCCTCTATGGTCGTTTTTTTGGACTTTTAAAATGGCCGACCAGAAATAAAACTTGCTTGATAGCTCGACATGTAATTGTCTAAGAACGTTGGTGAAAAAGGCTCTTCATTTGAGTTAATATCATAAATAACCATAAATCCCTACTAAAAATTGCTTACATGCCCATATCGCCGCCATTTTGGATTTTAAAATGACCACCGTCAAACGAGAATTTCATGATATCTCGGCTTCCAAGTGACATAGAAGGTAAATGTTAGATTCTTCTTCTATGTTATAACATCAGGAAGATGAAATTTATATTTAAATTTGCAGACAAGTCAATTGTGTTGCTATGGCCGCCATTTTGGATTTTAAAATGGCGTCCGATAGTAGGAATAACGTGAATTTTAGCTTTTATTTGTTTTTGATAGATGATTTAACATGCAGTTTTTACATAAGAATAAATTAATTTATCTTTTCATTTGCACAAATCATTTAGGTTGGTGCTACATGATGTGAATAGGGCATAGAGAAATTGGATCGTTTACGAAGAGCAGACAGTGGCCCAATTACCGACTTGCAGCAACGTCTGTCCTATTGCTGTTGAAAGGGACATGTTGTACAAGTTCATCACAAATGCATGTGTACCACAAGAGTGTGTTCAGAATATCTTGAATGCTGATGAAACTGGTTAGAAACTTTATTAAAGCTACGTCCCTGAACGCATCAATGGAGATGTCAGCCTGTGGGCCCCAGTCAAAAAAAAACAAGATGTAAAGCTTTGTAACTAGACAGTCATGTCTGGAAGCAAAACAGCAATTGATAAAGCTTTGTAACTAGACAGTTGACCTGCGACTGCGATATACCAAAAATCTATATGATCACCTGATGGTTTTGAGCTGATCCAACAGAGATATTGACCAAAAGAATGCTGTTGGTAACTTTGAGTTTAAATTAACTCCGAGAGCACTTTTTGCTCCAGATGGGTCAATGTTTCCACGTAATGACAAATCTAAGCTGATACAATATCTTCAGAAGTTGGCAAATACTGACGAAAGCAATGGGCAGACAGAAACTCCAGGAACCAGTGTGCAACGACCCTTTTCATCAACAAATCCGAGAATCACCGTTGTTGACGGAATGGTTCTTCTCCAGAAAATGACGGGAAAAGTAGGTATACTCAAAACAGTAAGAAATCTTGCACAAAGTTTCAACGACAGGATTACGAATTTGATATCAACGAACTGATATTCTTCACTCCTGATACAGATATTTTGGTTCTGGCTCTCGCAAACTATGACAAGCTGTGCAAAAAACGCTACACTCGATGGTATCCGGTATGGTGGACATAGAACCAATCAGGAGAGCTTTAGGCACGGACAAAGCGCAAGCTTTATACCTATATTCCACGCGTTCACTGAAGCGGACAATTTATTTTATTTTATTTATTATTTATTTAACGTCTATCCTATTCAGTTATAAAAACTGATTTACAAAGGAGGACAACAACGTTGGGAAGTTCTCAGGAATAGGTTACACCAAATGGTTTCAACTGTACTTGAACGCTGATGAAACCGTCCATGGAAGGTGATCTTCAGTAGGAGGTGAAAGACGAACTGGGAAACTTTGTTTGCTCAATGTACTGTCCGAAAAGTCTCTACATCAGAAGAATACCTGATCTAAGTTGGCATCTGTTCTGCAAACAACTCGCAGAATGAGAAAGCAACAAGTTACCACCTACATTTTTTGCACTCGAAGAACACATCAAGCGCGTGCAGATACAAAGCCAGGTATGGTGTCAAGCCACAGTCATGCAGCAACAGCTTATTGACCCCTCAAAATTCAGTAACTGTAAGGATACAGATGGAGATGCTGCCAGTTACTACAAAGGTTCTTCAGCACCACAGGCTATCATCGAGTTGGTCAGATGCCAATGCAAAACCAACTGCTCCACGCAAGATGTTCATGTAGAGAAAGAATAACTTACCATGTACAGAACTTTGATTGTGGGACACCGAATGCGAAAATGACGATGACGGCAGCATTGTTATTGCTGACAGTGACAGTGATGAAGATGAGGTCTAGTGTAATGAAGATAAAGAAGATAATGTTTTCTCAATGCAAATAATTTCATAATTTCACATATACTTAAAATATAATTCATAGCTTTTAACTTCTGAAAAGTATGACTGTAAAAATACTGCGATCAGTACCTTACATTTCATTCTCCTTACTTTTGTGCTACAAATAAATTCAACTACCACTAAACTACTAAAAATTAACTACTACTACTACTAGTAGTATTTTATATTAATCCAATCATTTGTAAATTCCAGTAGTCCGACAAAATGAAATCATCACTTTAAATGAACTGTGCAAAATATGTAAATTGCAAGATTACTTTTCTTGATGTTGAGACATATGCTTGTTCTTTAAAATTTTGATGATAAAGGGAGGCCATTTTTAATTCAAAGTGCCAGCTTCAGAGTAATCTATGTAGATGCAGGCGTAGATTAATATATTCCAGATTTTAAAAAGTACAAAGAGAGATTTACGTTATTTTTACGTATCGGACGCCATTTTTAAATCCAAAATGGCGGCCATGGCAACACAATTGGCTTGTCATGCCAATTTAAATATAAATTTCATTTCCCTGATGTTATAACATAGAAGAAGAATTTTACATTAACCTTCTTTGTCACTTGGAAGCCGAGATATCATGAAATTCTCGTTTGACGGTGGTCATTTTAAAATCCAAAATGGCGGCGATATGGGCATGTAAGCAATTTTTAGTAGGGATTTATGGTTATTTATGATATTAACTCAAATGAAGAGCCTTTTTCACCAACGTTCTTAGACAATTACATGTCGAGCTATCAAGCAAGTTTTATTTCTGGTCGCCAATTTTTAAAGTCCAAAAAAACGACCATAGAGGCATCTATGCAAATGTAAACATTTAATAATATATTGCTGGTGTAAATACATTGTAGTAACGACTAACATGAACTCTCTATGTCAATTGGAAGCTTAATTATAGTGAAATTTGTATTTTAGGGTCAGCCATAGTTTAAATTCAAAATGGCAGCCGTGCTGCATATTTACAAATTTTAACTTTGATTTTAATATTTTTGGTGTTAAAACATAGTAAGAGCATTTTATATGAACTTCCTATGTCACTTGGAAGCCGAGATATAGTTAAATTAATATTTTCGGGCGGCCATTTTGATTATCCAAAATGGCGGCTATATGAACATCTGAGCAAATGTAAACATGGATTTTTGAATTCCTGACGTTTCAAGCTTTCCAAAAATATGGCACTTTGCTAATCTCCAAAAAAATCCCACGAAAATACATAGTGAACCTGACTATGTAGTGACTTTCTTGTTTCTTTGCAACACAAGCTTTGCAATGCTTTCATTGAATGGTATTAATTCGTCATGTGTGCAGTGATTTCTTTTGTTGGCTTTTATTGTTTTTTCTCTCCAGTTTTGTTCTGTATTTATCAATGTAATGTAGTTTTCGTTTTTTATATTTAAAGTTGTATTGGCCCTGAGGATGATGGGTGAAATCTCATCGAAACGTCGGCTCAATGAAAATCTACGTGGCATTGAAACCGAAAAACCGATTACATTAATATATATATATATGGAATTTCTGAGGTTTTCGTGGATATTTGTATATATATATGGAATTTCTGAGGTTTTCGTGGATATTTGTATGTGTTACCATCTTTAAATAATTAAATTTACTTTTTTCGGTTTACCACGTAAGATATTCTTTATTTTGTCTGACGTTTTGATTGGATTTCACCAATCATTGTCTAAGACTAAAGTTACTCAAATATAAATACAAAATACAAAAACACTTCAAGAGAGAAACTAAAACAAAAACACAAGAATAATATCAAACAAACATAATAAACAAGCAATTTTCAAAGAAGTTAACAAACAGGAATATTATAACATGTGGAAAAAGCTTAGAAAAACATGTCATGTTATTGATTATGCAAAGAAGTCTGATGGACCAGAACCTGTAGGATGATTCCTTGCTTGACTTCTTGTCATATATATATATATATTGATTCATAGCAGTTGCAAACTTTTTCGACAACTGCTATGAATCAATAACTATGTCCTTAAAGCGGGCTAATGCTTAAAAACCATATATTCATACTACCCAACTCATGAAAAACCATATATTCATATATATATATATATATATATATATGTTTTTATGTGATTTTCTCGGATATATTGTGACATAATGAAATTCTTTCGAGTTTCCGAGTTAAATAAGTTTTATTACCAACGTTTCGAACAGTTCTCCCTGCTCATTCTCAAGGTGTATATATATATATATATATATATATATATATATGAATATATGGTTTTTAAGCATAAGCCCGCTTCAAGGACATATTTATTGAATCATAGCAGTTGTCGAAAAAAGTTTGCCCCGACTGGGGTTCGAACCCAGAACCTCCGGCTTAACGTGGGTTCTGTGGTCCCGGTAGCTTAATAGGTAGAGCTATGGCACGTTAAGCCGGAGGTTCTGGGTTCGAACCCCAGTCGGGGCAAACATTTTCGACAACTGCTATGATTCAATATATATATATATATATATATATAAACTTGGCTTTATAGTAGGCGACTATGACGCTGTTATGTTAGTGCTTTAGACGGAAATTAAAAAAGTGACTACACCGGGGTTTGAACCCGGGACCTTAGCTTACCGGGCTATGCTCTTACCAACTGAGCTATGCGGCCACCAATTTAAAACTGTCTAATTTTTGGTCTGTTTTGAACATTGTTAATACTTTTAAATTGGTGGCCGCATAGCTCAGTTGGTAAGAGCATAGCCCGGTAAGCTAAGGTCCCGGGTTCAAACCCCGGTGTAGTCACTTTTTTAATTTCTGTCTGAAGTACTAATATATATATGTAGTCACTTTTTTAATTTCTGTAATATATATATATATATATATATATATATATATATCTTAATATATATATATATATATATATATATATTAGTGCTTTAGACAGAAATTAAAAAAGTGACTACACCGGGGTTTGAACCCGGGACCTTAGCTTACCAGGCTATGCTCTTACCAACTGAGCTATGCGGCACCAATTTAAAACTGTCTTTTTTTGGTCTGTTTTGTACATTGTTAATAACGTGTGTAGAGCTTAGCTCAGTTGGTAAGAGCAAAGCCCTGTGAGCTAAGGTCCCGGGTTCAAACCCCGGTGTAGTACCTTTTTTATTTTTCTGTCTAAAGTACTAACATAACAGCGTCATAGTTGCCTACTATAAAGCCAAGTTTAAACACACACATATATATATATATATATATAAGTGTGGATTGGAATACACTAGGCAGTTCATATGTACAAGTTATCTAGAAGGCTGTGTTTAGAGATGTTGTTGATAAAAGAAATGAATGTTATTAATGTGTAAAATGGTGTCTTCTCGAATGTTGGAAATATACATGAAATAAAAGATTAGATAGTTTATACTCATTACAATGGTGGCAGCGGTGGGATGACTAAAAGCAAATGGATACATTTTGTAATACATAATGCCAAGAAGACAACCAGAAACAATGGCGGAACCAGGAGTTGTTTTAGTGACCAAACGTCCTATTAAAATGCCTCGAGAATTTACAAGTGAGTCTGAAAGTTGGTGCGAGTGGTTGCAACATTTTGTAAAAATTTCCGTTATTAATAAGTGGTCAGATGTTGAAAAATGTGAGTTCTTGGCAGTGAGTTTAGACGGAAGAGCCGCCGACAAGTTTGAGGATATTTCTCCAGAAGTAAAAATTGATTATGGAAGTTTGTGCAGGGCGTTACACTTAAAACTAGAACCACCAGAGGAAATTGAGCTACATAAAACTGCTTTTCGCATGAGGCGACGACAACCATTGGAGACTGTAGACACTTTATGTCGCGAGATGAAGAAATTAGCTGCTAGAGCCTAACCTAACATGGACCATGGTACTCGTGATGAGCTTACCCGTGATCAGTTTGTTGAAGCTTTAGGTGAAGACAATTTGCGTCAGCTAGTACGTCAGTCTTGTTCACGAACATTAGAAACTGCTACAAAAGTTGCTTTGGAACAAGAAGTAAATTTGCAATGTGAAAAGAGAGACCTTTGTACAGTTAGTCCTGGACCGTCAAATAGTGTTCATGCACTGGAGGAGTTGCTTAAAAGTTACACAAAAGCCATGCAAGCAATGACAGATACCATGAAGCACATGATGAATATGCCTGTGACGGCAAGGCAGCAAGAGAACATTCAGTCAAGGCCTCATCATAGGCCTAGATCTCAGATGAAATGCTGGAGTTGTGGACAGCCAGAACATCGACATGTAAATTGCCGTAATGCAAGACAAGCAACACATTCAAGCCCTATGTTTCAACCAGATTTTCGGGCTGAGTATCAGCCAGGATATTTCCATGGGAGTCGGCCACATCAGGAAAACTAGTGGAGGCTGGCACACATGACCAATGTGGGGAGCCAGCCAAGAAAAATATACTTGATTCGGATCATACTAGGCCTACTACAATTATAGGAAATGTGGCAAGTGGAGGTGCTGTGTTTACAAAGGGAAAGGTACAAAATCTTGACATGGATATTTTAATCGATACAGGTGCTGATATTTCATAACTACGATACGAAGAGTGGAAAGATTCTAAAGGGAATAAAAACCAGTTACGAGACTCTTAGTAAGAATGTTGTCAACACAAGTGGTGAATTCATGGCTACGAAATGAGTTGTTGATGAAAATCTACAGATTGGGAAGAAGACTTGGGTCCACCCAATGTTTATTATGGAAGGAATTACACAGCAATGCATTCTGGAGACTGACTTATTAGAAAAGAAAAAAGGTGATGTTTTAATATCTCAACATAAGTTACGATTAGAGGGTCAAACTACGCCAATAACAAAAGGTAGGCCTAACAGTAATGCAACTCATCAAGTGTGTCATGTGTCCATAGCGGAGACGGTGGTTGTACCTACCGGACAAGAGTATTTAATTAGAGGTAAATTTCGAGGAAAAGCTCCAAAAGAAGGATTCCTAGAACCGACCCAATCTTTTATTGGAAAGACTGGGGTGCTAGTGGCTAGAATTCTGGTTAAAGGAGATGTTCCACACATGCCGATACGTGTTTTAAATTCAACCAGTAAACCGATAACATTATACAAAGGGACAACCGTTGGAGAATTTTGCTCTTGGACGCCGCCAGTTGAAGTGTGCCAAGTGGATACATCTGCAAACAGGTGTCCTGCTTCTCAATTGTTTAATTTTAACCTAGATCATTTATCAACAAAACAAGCCAACGATATTGTGAGATTAATAGATGAATTTGAAGATGTTTGCTCGTACGGAGCTCATGATCTTGGTAGGACTAAGCTTACTTATCACCGCATTGTTACTGGGAATGCTATGCCGGTGCGTCAACCGCCACGGAGAATACCTCTTCACCACCGGGAAGAAACTAAGAAGATTGTTGATGATATGCTTAATCAAGGAGTGATTCAACCATCTGTGTCTCCTTGGAGTGCTCCTGTCGTCCTAGTTAAGAAGAAAGATGGATCAATGAGATTTTGCATTGATTATTGCCGCTTGAATGACGTCACTACCAAGGATGCGTATCCTCTTCCTCGTATGGGTGACATGATGGATTCATTTAGTTCGGCACGGTTATTTTCCAAGCTAGACTTGGCGAGTGCTTACTATCAATGTGAGGTTGCTCAAGAAGATCAAGAAAAAACTGCTTTTGCTACATCATGGGGTGGTTTGTACGAATTTAAAGTTTTACCATTTGGGTTGTGCAATGGGCCTAGCATATTTCAGCGTCTAATGGACTTGGTTCTAGCCGGATTGAACTGGTCTACTACTATGGTATACCTGGATGATGTTATTGTTTTTGCCCGAAATTTTGATGAACACATGATTCGTCTTCGAGAAGTATTTCAGCGTTTGAGAGAAGCGGGGTTGAAAGTTAAACCATCCAAGTGCGAACTTTTTCAAGAAAAGGTACAGTTTCTAGGTCATGTTATTTCAGCACAAGGCATCTCAACTGATTTGGAGAAAGTATCTGCAATAGCTAAATGGTCTATTCCATCTACAGTTGAGGAACTACGTTCATTTTTAGGGACTGCTTCATATTATCAAAGATTTGTTAAATCCTTTGCTGACATTGCTTCTCCACTTTATCGGCTTACTCAAAAAGGTACTAAATATGTTTGGAACGAAGAGTGTGATAGTGCCTTCCTGCAATTAAAAAATTGTTTGGTGTCAAGTTCCATATTAACACATCCTCAGCCGGAGTTACAGTTCATACTGGATACTGATGCAAGTGGAACAGGCATTGGTGGTGTGCTGAGCCAGATACAAGATGGAGTGGACCGTGTTGTTGCATATTTTAGTCGCACTCTTACCAAAACTGAGAGAAACTACAGTGTTACAAGAAGGGAGATGCTTGCACTACTCAAGTCAGCGCAGCACTTTCGACACTATCTCTATGGTTAGCGGTTTCTAGCAAGAACAGTTCATATATTTCAACAGATATTTCAATTTGAAGTGTCAAGTTTGATATTTTTTTAACTTTGGCTCATAACAAGGACGGTGTATCGAATCGGGAGAACGTGAAACTAAGATGTACAAGTCAGTGCTACTTTCTAGTCCAGCCTCGCGTATTGCGCGCTCCGTTTGGACTCTCACATGTCTGTTGTTACTTCTTGCAATTGTGGTATGTTTGGTACATATCCGGGTGCTGTCAGTGTCAGAGTACGGTCACCCATCTACAAATGTCTACCACAATCAAGTAATCATCTATTTCTCTAGACGAGTATTTCATTTCTCTGCACATGGATCTGCTGGGTTCCCTACCCTCTCAACCTTGACATCTCGTGATAACAGATCCAGTCCTACTCGTAGAGGAAGTGTGAGGATGCGGACTATTCGAAGAATATCCTGGCTAGTTCTGCATCTTCTGTGTGTCATTCTCATGACAGGGGACATAGAAATTAATCCTTGTCCTTCTCTCTCACCTATGGCCAGCCCTCATCATCTTTCCAGTGTTCCAACAGACCAAGTAAGAATGTATGGCATAAACAGTCAAGACAAGTGCACTTCACGTGATGTTTCCCTATACTATATGAACGCAAGGAGCATCTCTAATAAGAAATTATATGATTTTAATCTATATTTTGCAGACAATAGTGAATCAGACATTGTATGTGTTACTGAAACATGGTTAAATCAAGATGTGCTAACCAGTGAAGTCCTTGATAATGGTCAGTATAATGTGTATCGCAGGGATCGCAAACAAGCTGGTAACGTCAAATCTAAAAGAGGAGGGGGAGTTTTGACAGCTGTAAACATTGAACTCCAGTCCAAGCGACGTGAGGATCTTGAATCTGAGGATTGTGAAATAATCTGGGTTGAAGTAAAGTTTAATTCACACTCTAAACTTCTAGTTGGATGTGTGTTTCTGCCGCCACCTCCTTCTCTTGAACTAATAGACAGGTTACACGCCTCCTTATCAAGAGTGCAATCATGTCTTCGACCTATGGATAACATACTTCTCTGTGGAGACTTCAACTTGCCTCAGATTTCATGGATATCTTATCAAGATAAGAACGCTGAACTCTATCCCATCTCTGAAGGAAATTCTCAAGTAGTTACTGCGTTTTATGAAATTATTAGTGAATTTAGCCTCAGCCAACAAAATTCATTTCCTACCTGTAATAATAATTTCCTTGATCTCATCTTTGTTAATAATCCTGACTTAACAGTATCTGTAGAGCTCACAGAACCTGCTGTTCTCACTGACCACCAAGCTTTTACTTCTGAGATAACATTACCTAATTCACAGGTTAACTCCAAACCAAAAAATCGTAGGATGTATCGCTGGCGACATGTTAACCTCCGAGTACTGAGTAAAAATCTAGAGGACGCTGACTGGACCTCTATGAGTACTGGTACTGACGATGTTGATCGTATGTGTGAGTCTTTTTACGATGTATTGACAGGAATTATTGAAGATACAGTTCCAAAAGTGAAAACAAACCGTAGGAAATACCCACTCTGGTTCAATAATGATACAATAGCTGCACTTAAAAACAAAAACCGTGCACATAGGGCATGGAAACGTACTCAGCTTGATGCCGCTAGAGTTGAATTTCAAACAAAACGAACTGTTTTTAAAAGAGTGAAAGAAGCTAATTATAAAGCATACATACAGCAAATAGATGCATCTTTAGCAGATAATCCCACTCGGTTGTGGAGTTATATACGTCATAAAACAAGAACTAGACGCATTCCCATTGAAGTAAAATATAATGAAAGAAAAGCTAGCGACACAACCTCATGCAGCCAACTATTTTCTGACTTTTTCAAAACCACCTTCCTTCTGCCGTCTGTGGATGCCCATGAGCCGCCATCTGCTCCACAGTACTCAACAGAAAATATGTGCAACTTTACTATTACATCAAAGGAAGTAGAGGATTGCCTACAAAATCTGAAAAATGGAAAAACGCCTAGTCCTGATAATATACCAATTAACGTCATCAAGTTCTGTAGCAGAGCGTTATCAAAACCATTGGCTGCCCTATTTAACAAATCATTAAAATGTGGAACTTTCCCTACTCGTTGGAAACATGCAATTATTACTCCTATACTAAAAAAGGGTAGCAGGTATAATGTGACGAACTACAGACCCATATCGTTATTATCGACATTCTCCAAGGTTTTTGAAAGCATCCTTCATAAACGCATATACAATCATGTTGCTAATCATATTGCACCGGAACAACATGGCTTTGTCAAGAAAAGGTCAACCGTCACGAACCTTGCTCAATACACTAGTGACATTGCATTTCACATCAATAATGGGGATCAGCAGGTGGACGCTGTTTATACTGATTTCAGCAAAGCCTTTGACAGCGTTGACTATAACCTTCTTTTGCTGAAATTGCGTGGCTACGGGATCCAGGGAGATATTTTGAATGTACTCTCCAACTACTTGTCAGGTCGATTGCAAAGCGTTGTTATTGATGACGGAAAATCTTCACCTGAATCTGTTACATCTGGAGTGCCCCAGGGGTCGATTCTGGGACCGTTAATGTTCACATTATTTGTTAATGACGTTCCGTCATGTTTTAAAACTTGCAAATGTTTAATGTATGCTGATGACCTGAAAGTGTACAAACGCATCAACAATATTGAGGACTGCGAGTCTCTCCAAACGGAGCTTGATGCATTTTCTACGTGGTGTAAGTTATGGAAGCTTAACCTAAATGTGGCTAAGTGTAATTTTATTACGTTTACTACTAAAAGGAAAGGTAATATTGACTTCATTTACCAGCTTGATAACTCTCCGCTAATGAAGGTGAATACTATCTGTGATTTAGGTGTACAACTGTCTAGTGATCTCTCATACAATAATCACCTACAGCTTATCATCCCGAAGGCCCTTAAAATGCTCGGCTTTGTGAAAAGGAATTGCACAAAAGACTTTTCCATTGGCACTTTCAGGAAGCTTTTTGTGGCTTCAATAAGACCTCAAATTGACTATGCAAGTGTCATATGGAACCCTCATCACATTACCAAAATTCGTAGCATTGAACGTATCCAGCAGAAGTTCGTTAAGCATGTCTGCTACAAGACCAATGTTACATATCATAGATGCAACTATTCAACTTTATGCAAGAATTTAAATCTTGCATCACTCGAAAATCGTTGCCAGCATACAGATCTAATATTTCTGTATAAGCTTCTGCACAATTATTTTGATTCTAAGCTTCTTCATTCAGTACATTTTCACGTTCCTGCAAGACTAACACGAAACCTTCAGACTTTTAACTTCCCAGAAGCAGACTAGACATTTTTAGTAATTCACCAATAAACCGGATCCAACATACGTATAACCAATTAGTTGTCATCCATCCTGATCTTGACATTAATCACCTAAACTTTCAATGTTTTAAAAACTATTTCTTCAAAATATGTTCTTGAGGTTTATAACTTTTGTAATCATCATAGTTTATTTTATTTTTTTGCATTTCGTTTAGTATAATGTTCTTTTGTGCACCTGAGACATATTTAGATGTTGTTTGATTTTTGATATAATTTTTATTTTTTGTGCTTTAGTATTAGCTAATTTTATGAAATGCCTATATCGCACTTGTGGAGGTAACTCTGTTGTTGGTGGCAATAAAATAAAATAAAAATAGCGCACTTCGGTAGCTTCGTTCGTTTAAAGACCCAGAAGGACAAGTGGCTAGGTGGTTGGAACAACTCGAAGAGTTTGACTTCAAGATTCAACATCGCCCTGGAAAGAACCATGGGAATGCAGATGGACTGTCTTGTCAACCCATAATCAAGTCAGATCCAGAGATTGTGTTGAATATTGATACTTCATGGGTACCAAAATGGTCAAATGAAGAACTTCAATCTTTGCAAGCTGAGGACAGTGCATTATTTCACGTTGTACATTGGATAAGAAATGGCGCAAAACCATCTTATTTTGAAGTAGCTCCAATGGGGAAAACAGTTTTGAGTTCATGGGCTCAATGGAGTCGTCTTTTGGAAAGGAATGGACTAGTATATAGGTTGTGGGAAGAAGATAATCATCCAGACAGCTTACAGCTTCTACTACCGAGAAGTTTGATCTCGGAGGTATTAAACGAACTCCACAGTTCACCAACAGGAGGTCACTTAGGGATATCTAAAACTTTGGAAAAGGTTCGAGGAAGGTTTTATTGGCCAGGGATGCGTGAGGACATAGAGTTATGGTGTAAGAGGTGCACAGCTTGTTGCAGCCACAGAGCCCCTATACCAGGGTTGAGAGCACCACTAGTTAGCTATGGATCAGGTTTTCCACTTCAAAGAGTATCACTTGATATACTGGGACCCTTGCCTTTGTCAACAAGGAAGAATAAGTACATCATAGTAGTGGTCGATCATTTCACAAAATGGGTCGAAGCGTATGCAGTTCCGAATAAAGAAGCTGAAACTGTTGCTGAAAGGCTAGTTACCGAGTTCATATGTCGATTTGGAGCTCCAATGGAAATCCACAGCGATCAGGTCGACAGTTTGAATCACGGCTGTTTCAGGAGATGTGTCGGATGTTAGGCATGACAAAAACAAGAACCTCTCCGTACCATCCTCAAGGTGATGGCTTGGTTGAACGTTTTAACCGAACGCTTCTTGAAATGCTTAGCAAATGGGTAAATGAAAATCAGACCACCTGGGACGACAGATTACCACATGTAATGATGGCATATCGTTCAAGTCCTCAAGCATCTACTCAATTCAGTCCACATTTTCTTATGTTTGGAAGAGAAGTTCAACTACCACTGGATGTAGTGTTTGGCCAACCTCAACAACAAGTGGCAAGAGAGAGTGATTATGTGTTCAAACTAAGGAATGATCTTGAAGCAGCTCACCAAGCAACACGGGAAAAATTAAATGTTTCACAGAAGATTCAAAAATCCTTTTACGACCGAAGATGTGCAGGAAATCAATATCAGGAAGGGGATCGTGTTTGGCTGTTAAATACTGTTGTGAAGCCTGGACGTACACAAAAATTGCATTGTCCTTGGGAGGGTCCATATGCAATTCAAAAAAGTCTTTCGAAAGTCACCTACCGAATTAAAGCAGATGGAAATGGACCCAATGGAAGACGTCTTCGACAGCGTATAGTTGTTCATTTCAACCGATTAAAACCCTTCTTTTAAGGGGGGGATAATGTAGTGTGGATTGGTATACACTAGGCAGTTCATATGTACAAGTTATCTAGAAGGCTGTGTTTAGAGATGTTGTTGATAAAAGAAATGAATGTTATTATTGTGTAAAATGGTGTCTTCTCGAATGTTGGAAATATACATGAAATAAAAGATTAATATATATATATATATATATATGTAATGAGTATTAACTATAATAATAATAATAAAATAATAATAATATAATATAATGAATAATATAATATATAATATTATAATAATATAATATATATATATGTGTGTGTAATGAGTATTAACTATTTATATATATATTTAACATAAAACAATATCAAAACAAACAAAACCTTACTTCTTAACAAACACTGCAACTGGATACAAAGACAAAACCAAAAAGCTTAGAAAACATAGGTACTAATGACAACATATTATGAACATCCAGATATTTTAAAAACTGTGAAGACATCAACACACTCTATTACTTTTTAGATGACCTCAGCGTACGAGTAGATGGCTCAAGGGGTTCTTGTTGTGTTTTCTTCCTCTTGTCAACTCTTGTTGTCGGAGGTGGACGGCCTAAAAACATGTCCACAGGGAGAGCTTTTGGTTGAATATGACAGCCTTGCAAAACATGTTTCCATGTGGCTGGAAGTCTTTTAGCATCGTCCCGTGTGTTCATGTTGTGTTTCCGTTTCTCCATCTCCACCGCCTCTCTTACGATTCGGGGCACTTCATGTTTCACTTTGGCTAAGGTTTTAGCTTCATCAAAGTTAATCCAGTGCTCCTTGTCGAAAGCATGTTGGAAAAGAGCTTTTATATGTGAGTTTTTAGACTTTCGTGGTTGGGATATGATGTCAATCTTCAGTCGATTCTCCAATGGTGTTACAGACAATAGCGCCACTGACCAACACGAGGCAAAGAAGGAATGCAGCTATTGTGCCTGCGAGTACCAGACAACTCAGGTCAGCAGGGGTCACTCACACCCCTCCCACTTGTGACCAAACTACAATAGCTGTTAATGATGCTCCTACTCAAGACAGACTACAAAACGGGCCTACCACTAGAAGCCGAACCAGGGAAAAGCTGACCAACGCCAAAGAACCTCGCCGCCCCGCACCTTCTGATACGAGACCGCCTGGGTTGATTGACACGTCAGAGCCTGCGCGGACGCAACGAGGCACCAAGACATCTACAAGTCAGTGCAGTGACAGTGCTCGGCCTGGTAACAGCTCGACGCTCGCCTGAAGAGGCCAATTGTAACATTGGCGAAACGTTGCACCCACTCGACAACGTCCAACTAGGACTGCAATTTTATCAAGGTACGTGGTTTTACCGTAAAACTTTTTAAAAATGACAACATATATATATATATATATATATATAGAATTTCTGAGGTTTTCGTGGTTATTTGTATGTGTTACCATCTTTAAATAATTAAATTTACTTCTTTCGGTTTACCACGTATATTGTTTATTTAATCCGACGTTTCGACTGGATTTCACCAATCTTTGTCAAAGACAGTAAAGCAACTCAAGTAAAAAACCCAATATACAAAAACACTTCAAGAGGGAAACGAAACAAAAACACAATAATAACATAAAACAAACATAATAAACAAGGCAATGCAAAGAAGTTAACTAACAGGAATATTATAACATGTGGAAAGAGTTTAGAAAAACATGTCATGTTATTGATTAGATGAAGTAGGCTAGTCTGCTTGACCAGAACTTGTGGGATGATTTCTTGCTTGACTTCCTTTCCTTGGACCTTGACTTGTGGAAGGTAGCACGGTTTTGTGAATATTTTGACCAGTATAAACCTTTGCCATAAACCAAGAACATTAACGCATACTCCTCCTCCTCCTCCTACTGCTACTCCTCCTGCTGTAAGTCTACGACCCGTAACAAGAAGTCAGACTAACCATACTGGTCAAAATATTCACAAAACCGTGCTACCTTCCACAAGTCAAGGTCCAAGGACAAGAAGTCAAGCAAGAAATCATCCCACAAGTTCTGGTCAAGCAGACTAGCCTACTTCATCTAATCAATAACATGACATGTTTTTCTAAACTCTTTCCACATGTTATAATATTCCTGTTAGTTAACTTCTTTGCATTGCCTTGTTTATTATGTTTGTTTTATGTTATTATTGTGTTTTTGTTTCGTTTCCCTCTTGAAGTGTTTTTGTATATTGGGTTTTTTACTTGAGTTGCTTTACTGTCTTTGACAAAGATTGGTGAAATCCAGTCGAAACGTCGGATTAAATAAAAAATATACGTGGTAAACCGAAAGAAGTAAATTTAATTATTTAAAGATGGTAACATATATATATATATATATATATATAATATTTGGTCTCCCAGATGATGTAGCTGAAACCATAAGGCAAGATACATGCCACATTCTTCGTAAAGCAAAACCTCCTGCTAGAAACATGACTCGTGACGAGATGCTAGCCTTGAATTCGCTACGTAAGAATGAGGATATTATAGTTTTACGAGCAGATAAGGGCAATGCTTCAGTCGTTCTAAACCAGAAAGACTATCAGTTGAAGATGGAAGCTCTCTTAGATGATCCAGCGTATAAAGCACACACGCGAGGTGACCCTACCACATACCTAGAGAAGACAACTAAGGCAAAAATGTTAGCTTCTAACTTTGATCCTGAGGTAAAACAATATTTAATCCCAAGAAAAAAGTCGTCACGATGTCCCAAAATATATGGTCTCCCTAAGATTCATAAAGTAGGCGCCCCTCTTAGGCCAATTGTAAGCTCAGTTGGTTCTCCTGTGCAGTTACTCGCCAAACATATTGCAAATACCTTCAACCATATGCAGAAGAAGTAGCCTCTTATGTTCGGAATTCAGAGCACTTCATCGAACTTCTTCAAAACTATAAAGCTCAGCAGGAACACATTTTGGTAAGCTTTGATGTTGTATCTTTGTTTACAAAGGTGCCTATTGGTGAAACCTTAGAGATTATCAAGACCCAAATAAAGCCCCCACAGTATATATTAGATCTCATAGAGCATTGTCTCTCAAACACATACTTTCGGTATGAAGGTAATATGTATAAACAAGTCAAGGGAGCGCCGATGGGATCACCTCTTTCTCCAGTTATTGCAAACATATTCATGGATTTTTTGGAAACTAAAGCTCTTGAGAATGCTCCATTGAAGCCAATTGTTTGGCTAAGATATATTGACGATATATTTGCCATCTGGGTATATAGTAGAGCAGAGCTTGATAATTTTCTAACTTATTTGAACAGTTTTACATGACGATATTAAGTTCACAATGGAAGTTGAACAAGATAACCGCCTTCCATTTTTGGATGTGTTGGTAATGAAAACACATGACGAAAGCTTTGCCCATCCGTATATCGTAAACCGACACATACTAATAGATATTTAAATGCTTCATCACACCACCATCCTGCTCAAATATTCTCAGTTGTTAACACTCTCGCTACACGATCAAAGAGGCTATCTGACCAACACCATATAACAGAAGAAATGAAGGGACTTCGGGAAGCTCTTCTTGCGAATGGTTATTCCGACAAATCTATTTCCAAAGCGTTTAACAGAATTCCTAAGAAGAAGGACTTAAATCCTCCAGAAGTAGAGAAATACCGAAGCATGGCATATTTACCGTATGTACAAGGCACCACAGATAAAATAAGCAGACTCCTAAAGAAAAACAACATTGGAACCATATTTAAAGCTGAACTTAAGATCTCATCAATGCTTAGAAATGTGAAAGATGTGATTCCTCATGAAGCTCATGGAATATACGAAATTCCTTGCGGGTGTTGTGAGAAAACATATATCGGAAGGACGAACCGTAAAATCTCAGCACGTCTGGACGAGCAGAGAACGGCAATAAAAAACAGGCAAACTACATCTGCTCTTTTCCAGCACTATTTTGAGAAGGAGCACTGGATAGATTTCGCGAACGCAAAGACTGTTGCCAGAGTGGACCATGAAGTATCTCGTATTGTTAGAGAAGCAGTCGAAATGGAGAAACGACCGCATAACTTAAACATACGAGATGATGCGAAAAGACTAGCACCCACCTGGAAACTAGCGCTACGTGATAGCCATGTGGTGCCGATAGTACCCCCAGTTGCCACGGAAAATGTAGTTTTCTATAAAAAGAGCTTATTGGCCCGGAACAATATAAAACGTAACTTAAAAAACTTATGACCGAGGCCACTACTTACTTAAAAACGAATTTTCGGGTGAAACTTCCTCACCCATCATCAGGTTGATACCGACTCCAAAATGTAGTTCCTCCAGCTAGAGTGGATAGGAGAAGAAAGAAGCCACCTGAAGCTCCACCTACCAAACGCCTGTTAAGGTCATCGCAAAGATCTTAATTAATGTAATGCTGAGCAGTTGCAGTGACTTGTTTTGTCTTTTATATTATTTGTTATTGTCTTGTTTGTTTACTCAATGTTTTTTAATTTGTATGTCGTTACCTACCTTGAGAATGAGCAGGGATAACTGTTCGAAACGTTGGTATTAAAACTTATTTAACTCGGAAACTCGAAAGAATTTCATTATGTCACATTATATCCGAGAAAATCTACGTAAAAACATATATATATATATATATATATATATATATATATATATACTATATATATATATATATCGTCCACCTCCGACAACAAGAGTTGACAAGAGGAAGAAAACTCAACAAGAACCCCTTGAGCCATCTACTCGTACGCTGAGGTCATCTAAAAAGTAATAGTGTGTTGATGTCTTCACAGTTTTTAAAATATCAAGATGTTCATAATATGTTGTCATTAGTACCTATGTTTTCTAAGCTTTTTGGTTTTGTCTTTGTATCCAGTTGCAGTGTTTGTTAAGAAGTAAGGTTTTGTTTGTTTTGATATTGTTTTATGTTTTAAATTTCCTTGAAGATGGGCAGGGAGAACTGCCCGAAACGTTGGAACTAATAATAAAACCACACGGACTACCCGAAAATACAATGTCTGCATATATTCCGTAAAGTGTAACATAACATAAACCATGAATCACGAAAGCCTACAACAGAACATATATATATATATATATATATGTTAAGTTATACTTTACGGAAATAATCACGCTTTATTGGATGTTTAAAACAAATATTTAATTAAAACTTCAACGTTTCAGAAGACTAGGCTTAAGTTTAAGTTAAGTTTGTTTATATTTTTATTGTGTTGCTGATGTTTTGTTTTTATTGTTTTATACCAACTCTTCTTGAAAATGGAAGCCTAGTCTTCTGAAACGTTGAAGTTTTAATTAAATATTTGTTTTAAACATCCAATAAAGCGTGATTATTTCCGTAAAGTATAACTTAACATAAACCATGAATCACGAAAGCCTACAACAGAACATATATATATATATATGTTTTGTCTTAAGCTTTCGTGATCCATGGTTAATGTTTTAAGTATCTTTACGGTAAATAATCACGCACAGTATTATAAAAAAAATAACTTTAATCCCAACGTTTCAGAAAAACTATGTTTCCATTTTCAAGGGAAGGTTAAAAACAAAAATTCAATAAAACAACAACAGCATTATAAAAATAAACAAATAGAAACAAAAAACACACTACCTTGCAAACATAGAAAATTACAAAGATCCAATTGCAGTGAACCTAAAATCAAATCACTTATTGGTTGCATTGTGAGTGTGACTTCTTGTTACCATTCTAGCAGGCCTATCGCTGTCTTCATGTCTTGGTACCACAGGCGGCTCAGTCTCATACTTTTCAAGAGCTGCAGTATGACTTCTAGTCATTCTGCTGGATTCCAAATTTCTAGACAAGATGGTTGGGTCGTCCGGACCGTCCCACGTTCGTCTAGAACTGCAGGCACTCTATCAGCCGCTATAACCGCTTTCTTTGACTAACCTCTCAATCAAAGCAGGCTTCCACGATTGAGCCAAACGCTTGCCATCGTCTCGTTTGTTAAGATTGAGTGGGCGCTTCTCAATTTCCACTGCCTCTCTGACGATTCGACTAGATAGATGGCTTACCATGGCAAGAGGCCTCATTCCGTCAAAATCAATGGAATGACCCTCCTTCTTGACATGTTGTGCCAAAGCAGATGTTGTTTCCATCTTGTTGACGGCGAGTTTGTGTTCCTGTAGACGCATCGACATATTTCGACCAGTTTGTCCAACATATGTCTGCGAACACGGAATCTCGTAGACGCCCCAACCCTCCAAATGAATCTTGTCATTTGGAGGGTTGGGGCGTCTACGAGATTCCGTGTGGAGACTGTTCGCAGACATATGTTGGACAAACTGGTCGAAATATGTCGATGCGTCTACAGGAACACAACTCGCCGTCAAACAAGATGGAAACAACATCTGCTTTGGCACAACATGTCAAGAAGGAGGGTCATTCCATTGATTTTGACGGAATGAGCCTCTTGCCATGGTAAGCCATCTATCTAGTCGAATCGTCAGAGAGGCAGTGGAAATTGAGAAGCGCCCACTCAATCTTAACAAACGAGACGATGGCAAGCGTTTGGCTCAATCGTGGAAGCCTGCTTTGATTGAGAGGTTAGTCAAAGAAAGCGGTATAGCGGCTGATAGAGTGCCTGCAGTTCTAGACGAACGTGGGACGGTCCGGACGGACCCAACCATCTTGTCTAGAAATTTGGAATCCAGCAGAATGACTAGAAGTCATACTGCAGCTCTTGAAAAGTATGAGACTGAGCCGCCTGTGGTACCAAGACATGAAGACAGCGATAGGCCTGCTAGAATGGTAACAAGAAGTCACACTCACAATGCAACCAATAAGTGATTTGATTTTAGGTTCACTGCAATTGGATCTTTGTAATTTTCTATGTTTGCAAGGTAGTGTGTTTTTTGTTTCTATTTGTTTATTTTTATAATGCTGTTGTTGTTTTATTGAATTTTTGTTTTTAACCTTCCCTTGAAAATGGAAACATAGTTTTTCTGAAACGTTGGGATTAAAGTTATTTTTTTTATAATACTGTGCGTGATTATTTACCGTAAAGATACTTAAAACATATATATATATATATATATATATACAATATAAATGCATATAATATCATTTTTATTTACCAAAATTGTTGTGTTGTTGTAATGCTACTATTTCAAATATTTACGAAAATGTAGTTTATTGTTGTTTCTGCATCTAGGCCTATGTAATTAGATTTATTTAGTTGTCCTCCTTTGTAAATCAGTTTTTATAACTGAATAGGATAGACGTTAAATAAATAATAAATAAATAAGAGGTCTTGATGAAATCCGATTAGTAGTTTTTTGTCAATTGAAGCTTTGATGAAACTTATAGTCGTTTTGATTGTTTTAAGTAAAATGCATAAATTGTTATAACAAGCTAACGACTTTGTAAACAAATTCGAATTAATCGCTATTAGAAAAAATTATATGTTTGCTTAATATTATTCCTCTTATAAGTTTTGTCAAAGTAATGAAAGTAATGAATAATAAAAGTTAGAGCATGATAAGTGTTGCGACGTTCAACAGACGTAAAATTGGGAAATCGGAATCTATCCCACTCTCGTCAGGTGACATATCGATCGTTTTAAGCTCCGCCTATCACCAGTCGTCAATTGGCCAGAGATTCTAACTAAACAGGTGTCTACAACATTCTAATTTTTCATCAACATTAGGCAATAGTGATTGTGCATTTAAAAAAATAAAGTTGATAAAGTTAAATTGAATAAGACATCGAAATCAAGGTTTTAAATATAAGATTAAAAAATATTATATGACAACCACTCCGGCTCAAAAGGGGAAAAGTACAAAAAAATTAAAAAATTAAATTAAAAAAATTTTTTTTACTATTTGAAAGATAATGCATGTAATTTTATGAAACCAAAAATAGTTTTTTTTGTTAAATAACTATAATCTGTATTTGCCATTGAAATTATAGCTTTTGTTGGTGTAAGTGGAAGATGATTTTTTACAAAAAGTTGGCAGCCTGGTGTTCTAAAGAATCAGCTGGTACCTCCATTTTAGCAGTTTATAAGTTAAGGTCATGTGTGAAGAATCTAAACTGTGAATTTCAATTCTTTAAGTAATTATATCACACCATTTATTAATGAATAATGTAATCATGTTTGTGATGTAACATCCGTGACAATAAAGGCAAATAAGTTGTTTTTTGGTATATAATAGTTCTTATATTTTGCTACAAGTTGGTGATGTTGACAATGTACTTGTAGGCTAACCTTTAACATTTTTTAAGTGTTCATAACTTTAACCATTTCTGAGAAATAGTGTCACGGATGTTACATTGTCACGGATGTTACGTGTCACGGATGTTACATGTCGCGGATGTTGTTGAAAGATTGCGATGTGATTACTCACTTGAAATATGATCAATCAATTGTATTGAAGGGGTTTATTTAAAAATAAAATTGCTGATGTGTAGCCTAATCTTTTTCTTGTCTAGATTTTTAATACGGGAAATGTTTGGTCCTTGTCACTGTTATTTCAAACTTCGATAGTTTTTGTAGCCAATTACATGTTTGTAAAAGTTTGTATTATTATAAAAACAGCACTACCCTACCTATTTGTAAGTTTATGTAAACATTTATAAAACATAACATATTGGAAAACTATAATTATATTATACAATAAAGGAAATACGTTAAGAGTTAAGAGCCAAGCTTTGCCCAACTCAAATGCGCGCACTCAGGTGTTGATGATTTCTGCTGAACGGTTGGTAATATCATTACCAAATTTTGCATGGATGTTATTAAAGTACATTTATATTTATATCCGCAATAAGTTGCAATAATTAAGCCTTAAAGATCCATTGCGAGGCATAGGCCTAAGTCCAAAACGTGAAAAAAAGAAATCCAAAACAAGGACTCCAATTCTGGAAATTTCCACCAAACCGTATATCTTAGGATAAAACAAATTAATATACGCATTCACATTGATTTAAACGTTGATATCCAGTTTGCAAATTTGAGTTAAAAAAATCTGTTTACTCGGAATAAATTCTCAAAGTTGACCAAAATGGAGAAAATTTCGGTGATTTCACTAAATTTTAATTCAAAATCAATGAATTAGGTAATTTAGAAATACACGTAGGCCTACTGGATAGCATAGATTTATTCTTTATTACCAATAGCGTGAAATTTGATAACAGTGTTATAAACCGTTTACCCGAAAAAAAACAGAATGCTAGCGTCTAAACTTGTCTCCCCGCCAGCCTCAGCAACTCCTTAACATCGCATTTATTTTATTTTACAATTTTATTTTGAACCCAAAAAATTAAGATAGTATAAATAAGGAATGCTTGAATTTGTAACTAAGAATAACATAGTAATATAAATTGAAAATGGCTAGAAACTGGCAAGGCAAAGTGTGTGTAACATCCGTGACAAAAATCATTGTAACATCCGTGACGCACACAAAAAATCATAACAATTAATATAATTTATTTTTAAAACAATGAATGGGTGATTATAAGGGTTCATCTTTCATGGATAAGCTCTATGTATATGAAAATGTAGCTGTCTGGGCCAGGGACCTGAATTTTCTATCTTTCGATGATGATCCGGGATCCACTTCCCAAACAATGTAACATCCGTGACACCACATTTCACTCAATTTATCGAAAAATTACAATTCGTTTAAAAATCTTTTTCACCTTATGGTAGGTAGTGTGTAAACACAATTGTCTCAGTATAAAACATTACAATTAATTAGTTAATTTAAGATTTTTAGCTCTATAAAGAGTGAAATGTAACATCCGTGACGAGCCGGAGTGGCAGATGACGAGATACTTCCAAACAAATACACCCGCATAGTGGTTGTCGTTGTAAGTTGGTAATACCATAGCAATAAAAATAATTTCATAAAATTATTATTTCTCTAATAACAATTAATTTGGCAATGAACCTAAAACAGTATTGAGATCCCACGCATACAAAAAACTTGTAAAAATACAGCCAAATATTTCACATTCAAAAAAGCATTGAAATCTCAAAGACCAAAGTCACTTTTCCCGTGTCTGCATCGTTGCCAAACTTGGCAAAATAAATTGGCAATAACTGTACATTTAAAACAATAGTAACTATTGCAAATAAAATTTTGCTAAACTTTGCAAGCCTTTAAATTTTTTTATAAGCTTGCTCTTTATTGGGGTATATTATAATATATATATAATATATAATAATATTGGGGTACCATAAACTACTGAAAAAAATTAATTATTCAACACTTCCTAGTGTTGTTATGAGTGGGATGGCTATACCTCTACAACACAAGGTAAAAAACTTAGGACTACATATGACAGACAATCTTTCTTGGACTGACCATATTAAACACGTGTGCCAAAAGACTTATGCTTCCCTACACTCACTGAACAGACTTAAAAACTTTTTACCAACTAAACTGAAAACTCTACTTGTACAATCTCTCATCATGCCACATTTCGACTACTGCGACGTTGTATATAATGACTTGACTGAAGACCTGTCTATTCGCCTTCAGCGGGCTCAAAATTCATGCGTGCGATTCATTCTCGGAATAAAAAAATCCGATCATATAACTCCAGGTTTCAAGTATCTTAAATGGCTACGTCTACACGAGCGACGTAACCTTCACTCCGTCTGTATAGTTCATCGAGTACTTTCAAATTCTTCACCCTCGTATCTTTCTACAAATTTCCAGTATCTTCATTCAAATCACCTCTTTAACACAAGGTCAAGGTCGGGAACGCAACTATTTTCCCTGTTCACAGAACAAACCTTCTTGACAATTCATTTACAATCAACGCTATTAGAACCTGGAACGCCCTGCCAATTAACATAAGGGACGCACACATCAATAACTATAATATTTTAGGAATAAAATACGTGAATTATATTTCAATAAAAACCATGGGACGAATGAAACATAAACATGAATCCTGCTGAATCACTACTTTAATTATTGCAACTCACTCAATTACCGCTATGTATTAATAATACTCCAAAAAGTTTGTACGGTATGAATGAATTGAGGACAAGAATGAATGGGAATTTTTAGATATTTCAAGCAATTGTTTCATAATGAGTAGATAATATGTGTATGTATGTGTGTGCTGAACTCATATTCTATATATTTCTAAATAATGGTATATCATTGCATGTAGACTATAATCTGTATTTTTTATACTATTTTACTTTATTATTGCATGTTGGATATGTATATCTTCTAACTATTTTACATTATTATTATTATTATTATTATTATTATTATTATTATTATTATTATTATTATTATTATTATATTATTATTATAAAAATAATTATTATTATTATTATTATTATTATTATTATAATATATATATATTTTTTTATTATTATTATTTAGATTAAATTGTGTGTTATATTAATTATGTTGTCATACATCGATGTATCTGAAATATTAAGAGGTTGGATGGAAGATAAAGCCTAACTGGCTTTAATCCCCGCCTAAATAAAGACGACTATCTATCTATCTATCTTTGAAATCTCACTGCTTTTGAGTGTGAAAAGTTTTGCTGAATTTCCACAAGTTTTTTTTAATGCCCATACTATTCTTTATAATCGTTTCCTCGACAAAGCCTAGACAAACATGAACTGATGGCCAAAAATTAATGCATGTCTATAAAAGGGTTTACATTTTACAACATGGGGACTTCAATCAGCCCGAGTCAGTCATCTTTAGCAGTTGGTTACAATGATTTTATTTATTTTATTTATTTATTTATTATTATTTAATGATCATGATAGTGTGTACAATCATTAGGAATATCACAACGAGAATAGCCCTTAAACACAGAATCGTGTGTGATATACCTAAATAGTAAATATAATAAAATTGATATTGAAGTAGGTAATTAATATTAACATTTATGTAGCAAGTTTAGAAAAAAAAAATAGATAGTAAAAAAGTATATAAAAACACGACGATTTCAACAACAACAACAACAACAACAACAACAATAACAACAGCTTCCAGCAAGGTCCGTGAACTTGGCACAAAGACTTGCGGAACTAATTTTGAAAAGTTGAATATAATAATTAGTGTGCGGCACACTGATTAAGTGTCCAAACCTCAGCATTAGTGCGGTTTTACTTCAGCACACAATCGCATTTAATGGGTGGTTGGGTCAAGTTAACCCCAACTGTTCGCACTCATTATCAAAAGTTAAAAATTCATTATTGTGTGGCACTTTAATTTAGTGTGTCCAAACCCCAGAATAAGTGAGCTTTGACTTTCTGATACAATTGTAAAATCGGTTTTTGTTCGCCAGCTTTTATTGCGTATTCTCAAGTGGCTCTCTGCAACAATCTAACCGACTGAACCTCCGTGTCCGGTGTCCCTGACCCCTCTTGACCTGACTTGACCTAGTCCCGCTAAGAGGCGCCACTGGTCTTATCGCGTGCTTGTTTCACGATCAATATACGCGACTAGACTGCTGGGCTTTACAATCCCAACGATCGGCCCAATCAGGAAACTTATTAAAACCATCATAAGGTGATTGTCTTGACTATTTAAAGTTTAAACCAACAACTCGATTTCGAACATCTAAATTCTGAGACGGCCTAGGTTGAAATCCGCTATTGGAGCATCCTACAAGACTCTGTGTCGCGTTAGAATGGAGCTGTGTTGCTTATAGTGTGGAGCCTTAGTAACTGAACGGCCTAATGGGATTATCGCTCAGGGATTATCGATTGACAACGGCAGCTCATTATTGAAATATCGTTACAAAAAAAGGCAGCCTTGACCTAAATAATATTGAAATACTGTTAGAAATTAACGGTAGCCTTGACCTTAATTGAGTCTTAAAGAAAAAGATGATATTGTTCTCCAGTTTCCTTCCAGGACTTGTAATTTTTTTAACTAAGACATTGTGCATGAAAGAGAATTAATAATTTACCTATTGAATTTGACCTGTCTTTAGGACAGAAAGGCTAATGTAGGGCACGTGTGGCCCTCTGTAACCTGATTTTAAAGAATAACACTTTCAGTTAAACAATCATTAAACAAACACAACATGAGAACATATTTTGATAGCAAAGCGGAAAAAGCAAGTGCAAGGGCATGTGGTGGTGGACTGTGGGGATATTTATATGTGCACGCTTATAGAAACTTGACATCTATGCTCGTAATAATGTATTGATTTGTTCATACCGGTATATTGTCGGCTCGGGAAATGTGTCATCTTCTTCTGTGTTATTGTTGGTATCATTGCTTAGTTGGGTTGAGTTGCTGTTGGTAAGATTGCAAAGCACAATTGACGACATCGTGTCCAATTTAATTATAATGTAAACTTTGAACAAATGTGATAACTACTTTTCATTCAACTTCAATTATTTATTAAGCCGTAAATTTATTTGGTGCTCGTTTGTATCACTCACTGTTGTTTGTTTATTTTTTCTAAATTCACACGAAAAATTATTGCTTCTTTCACTTTATTATCACTATACATGTAATTAATGTGTAATAAATGTAATCATCCACAATGGTACGGTAATCGATATTTTATAAATTGAAGCACAGTTAGCAAAACAAGGCAAGTGGACTACTATAATTATTGAAAAACTTTTTTGGACAGTTTATTAAACCTTTCAGAACCTTATATTTGCATTCACAAGTAGCACAACAGAAGCACCAAAATATAGCAGAGTTAAATAATGACTGAAAGGCCAAGCGTTTTCTAAATCTTAATTTGTAGATTTATCGTCGAAACTGTGATAACTCGGCTGTTTGTCACTATTACCCTCTTTGTATACCATTCTATAGGTTGATATGTCATGAAGTTTAACAATATTTTAGGGTCGAAAATAATATTAGTAGGCCTTTATTGTTACACGAGAATAAATTTAAATTTCTAACGTGTTAAAACACCAACGACGCCAATGTGATGTAAATAAAGAAATGTTATTCACTACTTCAATGGCGTGCACAGGGTACTATAGAGAGTCTATGGTATACAACTTTTGTGTATTATTCTCACAAATATTCTACTCCAAAGAAATCGGCTGTTTACACTCAAATCACAGTAAACACAATTTTTTTCTGAATTACACCAAAACGAAATAATCACGTAGATACTAGACACTTTACACTTGACAAGGAAAGGGCAAGAAGCCTAGATCCACACTTGCGTGTAGTATGTACACCTGCTTCACACAGCACACAGCTCACCATGTTTCTTTAGCGCCAGCCGTACCAACCAAACATTTGTCAGTTACTCTCCCGAGCTACTGGGCTGCTAACCTATCCCCACCCCTCCAAGCGATTCATACCCCACCTCCAAAACTACCGTTCACCCCAACATTCGACCCAGAAACTAGAAGCAGTGCGCGTGCGCCCCACGTCGCGCAGCACGGCATGCGACGCGCGTGGTGCGGCCGCGGTGAGCATCGTTATCGTGGACGAGACACGCGGTTAATGTCTGGGGATAGTCTACACTCAACATCTGTTTACATGATACAATGTTGGCTCATGGATTTACAACTCATACACTCACACAATGCCATCTCATAATTATTAATTACTTAGAAAATCTCTTTACAAAACTGTTGTCGTTTACTTTGAATACATACAAAATGGCACATTGTAGGTCCCTATCAATTTTCAGTTCATAAAGTTTTTTAAAAAAAAACAGTATGTCTATATTTTAAAGGGATTATACTACGTTTTTAAGGGAATATATCGAGTCACATCTAATTCACAAATCTAGCGCGATGAATTCCTAGTGTATTACGTATCATAGATTTATTACAGTAAAGTGAACTAGAGCTGAGCAATGCTAAAGGAATAAATATTAAGTGAATTAGACTTAAAATCGTTTGTGTAACGTGTAAAAATTAAAACATTTTGAAAATAACTATAAAATTTCCTCCGTTTTACCGCGATTCATTTGTTAACAAACATGAGATTATATTGATCGGCATAATTATTTTGTGATAATTTGGTGGAGGTGCCGGGTACCAAGAATGAAAACTTAAACAATATTAATGCACCATATTGTTAGTCATAGATTACAAGAATATTAATTGGATGAGCGTAGCGAGCGAAGCAAAGATTCCATTCTACTACACTGGAGAAAAAAATCCGGAATGTTTTTTTTTTTTTTTGGGTGGGGGGGGGGCTGTTTGTTAACATGATTCCGGCTAAAACGATTCCCCAATTGTGACAAAATTTTCTGGAGACCATCGAAATCTCTGAACTTAGAACTGCCACGTTTTTTAGCGCAAACGAAAAATTATTTCTCATGAAAATTGTAATTTTACGATCGTTTACGATTTTTTTCGATTTTTTAAATTTCTTCGACTTATAACACCTACAAGCTTTATTCGATTGTTATGATTTTTTCACAGAACCTTAACTTTATAAATTAATATATTCGTGTGAAATTTCAGCGCAATCAAACTATAATTTTTCATAAAAATTGCAATTTTTTTTTTTTGTTTCTTCGACTTATAACACCTACATATTATGCTTTACCCGATTGTAATAATTTTTTCACAGAACCTTAATTTTATGAATTAATATATTCGTGTGAAACTTGAGAGTAACAGAATAATTATTTCCTATGGAAAATCGCAATTTTACGCTTTTTTCGTTTTTAAAGGGGTATTTAACCGCTAAACTCAAAAAATATATTTCATTCGGGCTAACTAATAATGAATTTAGCAATCAACAGAAAAATTATTGGGGCCACCATGACCTCCCAAAAAATTGTCAAACATGATATTTTTCGAGCTATAGGTCCCATCGGCAAAAATCTCCCATAAGAAATAACATGGGGACGATCTTTATGCCCCGTGACCTTGGAGGATTTTGATCCAAAAAAATATTGGCCATTATTGACGTACTCTACAGCCTTTTCTGTAAATTCTCTATATTTTGTTTTGTAATTTGGGCAAGTAGTTTGGTCAAAATATGCTGATTACCAAGTTTGGGTGTAATTTTGGAATGCATATTTTTGCGTGTTTGAGGGTATATTTGGGCACAGTTTCAAGACACGATGTTATAAAGGGGCATTTTAGATTGGAACTATGCTCTAGTATCTATGTGGACCACAAAATTAGCAGGTTAAAGCCGATTTAAGAAATTTCCCAAAACACCAATTTTCGCTAATTTCAGAATTAAAAAAATTCAAAAATTGGTGTTAAATCACAGTTGCAAGATATAATTTTTTAAACGGTCATTTGAGTGTAGTATTGTGCTATAGATCACGTGGTAAAAAATAATTTTTTGGGTTTTTAGCCCCTTTAAGGGGATATTTCACTGAAATTGAAATCTTCTAAACCATTCCATGTACACATTTGAAATTTTGTGATTATATACTGTTAATACTAGTAATCTTCGTTCACGCTTTTTCAGGCGCGTTGTTGGATGAGCGTAATTTTTTAAAACGTAAAAAAGCGCAAAATTGCGATTGCGATTGCGATTGCGATTGCGAACCCCAGTCGGGGCAAACTTTTTCGACAACTGCTATGAATCAATAACTATGTCCTTAAAGCGGGCTTATGCTTAAAAACCATATATTCATACTACCCAACTCATGGGAGATGAGATGTGATTGAATTTATCCATGCAATCTTTCAGATTTGACAGCTACATTGCCGTCTTCTGTTGGAATTATGTCATGTAAATCAACAGTCACAACAAATAGCAGTTTCCTAAAGGTTTGTTCTGTGGTCCCGGTAGCTTAATTGGTAGAGCTATGGCACGTTAAGCCGGAGGTTCTGGGTTCGAACCCCAGTCGGGGCAAACTTTTCGACAACTGCTATGAATCAATAACTATGTCCTTAAAGCGGGCTTATGCTTAAAAACCATATATTCATACTACCCAACTCATGGGAGATGAGATGTGATTGAATTTATCCATGCAATCTTTCAGATTTGACAGCTACATTGCCGTCTTCTGTTGGAATTATGTCATGTAAATCAACAGTCACAACAAATAGCAGTTTCCTAAAGGTTTGTTCTGTGGTCCCGGTAGCTTAATTGGTAGAGCTATGGCACGTTAAGCCGGAGGTTCTGGGTTCGAACCCCAGTCGGGGCAAACTTTTTCGACAACTGCTATGAATCAATAACTATGTCCTTAAAGCGGGCTTATGCTTAAAAACCATATATTCATACTACCCAACTCATGGGAGATGAGATGTGATTGAATTTATCCATGCAATCTTTCAGATTTGACAGCTACATTGCCGTCTTCTGTTGGAATTATGTCATGTAAATCAACAGTCACAACAAATAGCAGTTTCCTAAAGGTTTGTTCTGTGGTCCCGGTAGCTTAATTGGTAGAGCTATGGCACGTTAAGCCGGAGGTTCTGGGTTCGAACCCCAGTCGGGGCAAACTTTTTCGACAACTGCTATGAATCAATAACTATGTCCTTAAAGCGGGCTTATGCTTAAAAAACCATATATTAATAATAATAATAATAATAATAATAATAATAATAATAATAATAATAATAATAATAATAATAATAATAATAATAATAATAACTATTAATAATAAAAACTATAATAATAAAATAATAGCCATATTCAAAATAATAAAATAATATTTTATGCTTTAACGCATTGTTGTAATGTTACTTTTTCAAATATTTACTTAATGTAGTTCAATGTTGTGTCTGCATCTATGTTATTAGAGTTATTTAGTTGTCCTTTGTTAATTAGTTTTTATAGCTGAATATGATAGACGTTAAATAAATAAATAAATAATTAAATAAAAATTAAATAGATTGTTAAGTATATATGTGAACATTCAACATTTTTTTTTCGTTTGGGTCCCGTAGTACCTTGACTCAATTTGCGTGCCAAAATTGATTTTTCTTTTTAAATGAAAGAAACCGTACACCCAATCACAATTATAGGTGTTATTTAATTTTTTACGCTGCTACCTTGGAAAAAATTGCAGACATTATACATTTCAGAAAAAAGCTTGAACGCGTGCAGTTATCTCGTATTAAATTCCAGAAAAAAAGACAAAGTAAGCTATCAGAAATAATAATAAAAAACATTCGCCCGCAAAAAATTAATATGCAAAATTTTTCACATTATGTTCATTTTGTACCTTGTGCATTCTATTATCGCTGTATAAACGATAGATAATATTTTTTTTTTTTTATTGTTATTTTTTATTTTACACTATAAGGCTTAGTAGGAAGGTTGGTAGAAAAGGGTAGTATGCAGTGGTGTATTGGGGCCGGAACGCGCCGGAACGCCGTTCCGGTACTTTTTTTCAAGTCGGAACGACGTTCCACTTTTTTTCTAGTACTTAGTTCAAATGTATTCACAAAATATACAAAATTGAATATTTATGCTAGGAAATATTGTAAATTGAAATAATATTTATGCTCCTTCCTTTTAGTCATTTGATGCGTGCTTTGTTCAATCAAGCCTCCCAGGTCAATGGGCATGTTTACTTTCTTGGAAATATGTGGGGCACCTCACCATCACCACTCAATCACAAGAATCTTTCAAGTAGAAAAGTTGGCGACGGATTATGCAGAGGGTAGGGTTGTCTCTACACAGGTCTCGCAATGCACAATAAATTAGGGGGTGGGGATGGGGATGAGTTCTTTTTGTTCAGTAGTGTCGCGACTTATTTTCAAGCAGCATCAGCATTTTTCTTGAGCTATGTCTTGTGTTTGCATTTAAAAAATGAGTACGAAACGAAAACAAACATGCATGAACATATTTCTTACAATCTTACTCATAATTATAAGAAACAATTAACACACACTGTGACTGAAGAAAATAAAGGTGTTGGCGACTAGGCGCTAGGGTTAGTATAGTAAACCAGAGTGAACGTGCTAAACAGTGAAGTGATTCCAAAAGTCGATAATTTTGCTAGCGACAATTCTAGCGATAATCTCAAGTCCAAATAACAGAAATTTGGACTGCTGTTATGTGGGACGAGAAGAAAGAAACTAGCAATTTGATATAATGGTAGTTTTCATACAGCGCAACTTATATCATTCAAAAAACAAAAATATTCAAACATTCAAAGTCTTAGTCAAACCATGGACTTAGAATAGTAACTGGCGGGGTTACACAAGCGCTGAAAACATTATACAGGGAGCTAAAACACAAACCGAAGTTGAGGCCACTAACAAGGTTTGTAGAACCACATATTTTACTGCAAAACATAGGAAATAGAACTAAACATTGTTTTGCCTAATTACATCCTTGCAGTTATGAGGGTAATTCATACCTGACATTTTTATTATTCATAAACGCAATACTCAACGTCAACTGTATTTGTTATTAGTTTCTTACTAATAACTGCACCCCTTGGCTCCTTGACAATGTAAAAAAATCTGCCTATCGTATGCAGTGTTTTAAAAAACAGATCGTACATGGTGCGTTCCGGCACTTCTTTTTTTAGCAATACACCACTGGGCCAGTATGTCCCAAGACAAAAGGTGTCTGCTAACCTCTACACAACAACTCGTGAAAATAAACAAGCACTTATAAAACATAGAACCTAGAAACATAAAAGAGCCAAACATAGAAGATACACATTAAAAAACCTTAAAGGGGCTATTACCTCAAAAAAAAAAAAAATTCCACATAATTTATAGCATAATACTACACTTAAATGAACGTTTGATTTTTTTATTCTTATAATTGTGATTAAACACGATTCTTTTTATCCAGAAATTTGCGAAAATTGGTGTTTTGGGAAATTTCTTAAATCGGCTTTATCCTGCTTCTTTTTTGTTCCACATAGATACTATAGAGCATCGTACCAATCTAAAATGCCTATTTTATAACATCGTGTCTTGAAACTGTGCACTAATATACACTCAAATACGCAAAAATATTCATTCCAAAATCACACCCCATCTTGGTAATCAGCATATTTTGACCGAACCTCTTGCCCAAATTACGAAAAAAAAATAAAGAGAATTTACAGAACAGGCTGTAGAGTACGTCAATAATGGCCAATATTTTTTTGGATCAAAATCTTCCAAGGTCACGGGGCATAAATATCGTCACCATGTTATTTCTTATGGGAGATTTTTGCCGATAGGAAAATAACCAAGTTTGAATTTTTTTGGGGTCGTCATGGTTGCCCCAATGACTTTTTTATTTTTTAGCTAAATTCATTACTATTTAGCCTGAATGAAATATATTTTTTGAGTTTAGCGAGTAAATACCCCTATAACAAGTCACGATATCAAAAAATTAAACATGTTACATGATAAACAAATGGTAATACAAAACAAAAATAATAATTTCCTTCCTTATTTTGGTCGCGATTGTAGACATTCACAAAGGACGTGACAACAAAGTGCGGGTAAACTCAAAAAATATATTTCATTCGGGCTAACTAGTAATGAATTTAGCAATTTTCATAAAAATTATTGGGGCCACCATGACCTCACAAAAAATTGTCAAACATGACAATTTTCGAGCTAGGTCCCACCAGCAAAAATCTCCCGTAAGAAATAACATGGGGACGATCTTTATGCCCCGTGACCTTGGAGGATTTTGATCCAAAAAAATATTGGCCATTATTGACATACTCTACAGCCTTTTCTGTAAATTTTCTTTGTTTTTTTTTGTAATTTGGGTAAGTAGTTCGGTCTAAATATGCTGATTACCAAGATGGGGTGTGATTTTGGAATGCATATTTTTGCGTGTTTGAGTGTATATTTGGGCACAGTTTCAAGAAACGTTGTAAAAATGGACATTTTAGATTGGTACTATATGCTCTAGTATCAATGTGGACCAAAAATGAAGCAGGTTAAAGTCGATTTAAGAAATTTCTCAAAACACCAATTATTGTCTCAAATTTCTGGATCAAAAAAATTAAAAAAAATCGTGTTAAATCACAGTTATAAAATATAATTTTTTAAACTGTCATTTTAGTGTAGTATTGTGCTATTTAGATCAACGGCCAATAAGTAAAGTTAGTGTACTACCATTGTTAAAAGCCCCAGACCTTTCAAAGGAGTCGGTATGTTTAGTATTTCTTAACATATTGTTTGTTCTTACTGTATTTGCAATCCATCGCTTCATACGGGCAGTGTATTGTATTTACTTCACATCGTCATCATTTATGTTCTTGTTGACGTTGCTGACATTTTGTTCCATCTCGTACAGAAATAAGGAGTCTAGTCATTTTCTCTCAATAGATATTTCTATTAGGAAGCTTCGCAAACGCTTTTTCAGGCGCGTTGTTGGATAAACGTAATTGGTGCATTGAGCTGTCATGTGTTAATGAGAAATAATTTTTCAATTGCGCTAAAAATTTCACACGAATATTGTAGCTTAACAGAATAACTTATATAAGTTATTAAAATGCTAATTTCAAATATTATTCCCACCTTCAACAATATTTGAAAATTGATTTTTGAGCGAGCGTAGCGAGCGTCTCCACTTGACTCTTATGGCTCGAATGTCTTTTTTTTTTTGTTTTTTTGTTTTTTTGTTTTTTTTTTCTGTTACTGCTTCGATACAGGTCGCACCGTTTCTCTGATGGACCTGAAATTTTTAACACATGTACATACCACCTAGGCGGGTTGCTGTATAGTTTTTGAACAAAATCCGATCGTTGGTTATAAAAAATACAAAATAAAATAAAAGAATAAAAAAATAAAAATGTTCCGATCGTTATGAAATTTTGCAGGGTCAATAAGTACAACATTGTCTCCTATTTTCCAAATTTTCAGCTAAATCGGTTAAGACCTTAAAGACTTACTGGTAATCATAATTCGAAAAATGATGTTAAAAAATGAAGGAGGCAGTGAAGATACAAAGATACACTTTAGAAGGCATGACGTGAATTAGTACAATGCAAAGATGTTGGAATAGTATAAAGTGTACAATGTCAATATCCAGTTAGGCCTACAGTTTGTGGTGGGCCTTATGGGAATGTCGTACTCGGGTCATGTTGCACGTACCGGTGCTCGCTCAACAACGCGTCCAACTGAGCGTTTTCCTAGTAATTGTAAAATTATTCTATTTTGATAAATAATATTCTGTGATTATGTTGTTTTTATAAACATTTGAATTCCGCGCGTAGCGCGAGACCGGTTGTGTTCCCTTATTCGACCGGTCAGAACCGGTCGCGACCAAAGCATTCCGTTATTAAGAGTGGTCGGGACCGGTTGGAACAAAAGCGCGTTCCGCAAAGGTCTGAGCCTAAGCCTAGACCTGAGCCTGTCCAAGAATCGGACATACCAAAGCTAGGCCCGATTGAAAGACCATCTTGGCCTATGCCCTTACCCAACTCTAGGACGCCCACAAACATAATCTTACCACAAGTGCAAGAGCTAGGCCCACAAAGGTTGGAGCCTAGACCTTACCCTGTCCAAGAATCGGCCAAACCCAGGCCAGGCCGGATTGAAAGACCATCTTGGCCTAGCCTATGCCCTTACCCAACGCTAGGCCCGAAAACAGTCTACAGGTGCACGAGCCTCATAGTACACAAAAAGGCCCAGATAAGCTAAAGAACAGGCCCATCCTCCAGCTCAGAGAAGTAAGCGGAGACCTGATGGAAGCTCCGGACACAACATCAATTGCCCACTGTGTATCGGCGGACTTCCGCATGAGCCTCGGAGTGGCCTCAAAACTGAAAGAAATGTCCAACAACACTGATCGACTGCTCCAGCTAGGTAAAAATATAGGAAAAGTGGGAGTAGAAATAAACGGTAAACGATGTATCTTCCATATGATTATCAAACACCACTACTATAATAAGCCTACATTGGTGTAATGTATTCGTTACGAATATGTAACTATAATACTAGACAAGAATGTAGGAAGAAGGTTACCGATAAGACGTCAAGTTCCCATGCTGCTATTCTTTCTTTATTCACTGTCATGTTCAAACTTGTAGTTTTAGCCACCTTGGATTTGATTAGGTATACCTGTGGAGAGTTTATAGAGGGACCTTGGAATGGCGGAATAAAGAGACCTGACAGTACTAAATGAATACATCTTTTATCTCCATCTATCCTCAATCATATTACATATTTTCATACATAACAATGGCGACGAGTATCGGATATAAATTAAAGAGTATTTTTAGTAAATATAAAAGTGAATTCAACAAAAGTCTAAAAGTTTTCGAGTGTTTTATAAAATATAAACCTCAAAAAAAAGTGCACCACGTTTTTTTCAACATGTGTGATCCATCAATGTTTCCCCCTTCAACTCGAAAGATCCTAACCAGAAATGGGGAAAAATGGCTAAAACGATTTGACATATTCTTAAAAGCCTCAAACATCACCAATGCAGAGAGAAAAAAAAACATGTTCCTATTTCTAATGGGGGAGGAAACATACGAAGTCCTAGAGTCACTTCCAGGGAACCAGCTTGGGGAAGAGCCCTACGAAATTTCTAGCACAACGCCTATCCTCACACTTCAAACCAAAAATAAATGTAGACTTCGAGATTTTCACCTTCAGGCAGACAATTCAAAATAACACAGAATCAATAGACCAGTTCTATGAAAGATTACTGAAACTGTCAAAAAACTGCCAATTCCAAAATCCAGAAAACGAGATCAAGGCTCAAATAATAGCACACACGAATAACAAACGAAAACGGCGATATGCCCTTCGAGATTCTCCAACTCTAGGGGAACTGCTAGACACAGCTCGTACATATGAAGCCACAGACACCCTAGCCCAGCGCATGGAAGAAATCTCGACCAGGTCAAGGACGAACCCGAGCGTGGAGTCGCTCAATGCAGTAGGTTCCCAATCTACGCCTAGACCGGGCCTACAAACCAGTCATGCAGCCATCATTCAACAGGCCCAGCCTAATACAGGCAGGCCTATCATCACTGCTCAGAGTCCGGCCAGGTTTTCAGACAATTCACACCCAGGGCCATCACGCTCAATGTCTACAAGAAAATGCTACTTCTGTGATCAGTCTGGCCACACGAGGGAGGACGCTTAGCTTGCCCGGCCTACAATAAAGTATGCTCCTATCTGCCAGAAGCGGGTCATTTTCAAAAATGTAATTCAAGATATATGCATACTCCTGTTTACTCTACCACTACAGAGTCATTAGAGGACCTCTAGGCCTAGGCCTATGCATACTCCTGTTTACTCTACCACAGAAGAGGTCATTAGAAAATTCTAGGCCTATTCAACAGGCGATGGCACAGTATGTCTCATCAGTAGGAGGAGGAAATCTTTGTAAATATCGTCAGCAAATCACATGTCTGTAGGCTCTAAAACCCCCAAAGTCAATATTGGCGTAAATGGGGCACAAGTAACGTTCGTTTTAGACACTGGTGCTTCAGTCTCAATCATTAGTGAAAGAATACTCAAGAGAATCTAAAATTCCATATGAAACAGTAGGAACTTCAACAAAAATATTCTCGTATGGTTCTACAGAACCCATGCCTGTAATAGGATGTTTCATTGCCACTCTCACCAGCGAACAAAAGTCAGCACAAGCAATGTTGTATGTTGTCAAGGGGAATAGTGTCCCACTTCTAAGTTACTCATCAGCAATGAGTCTTGACTTAATCGAAATAAAGACTCAAGAGGTAGGATTTGCCACAAACTCGATTTCCACAAGTAAAATGTACCAAAATAAATTCCCTAAAGTCTTCACGGGAATTGGTAAACTCGAAAACTTCCAAGTCCACTTACACATTGACCAGAATATTAAACCAGTAGCACAAAAACATCGAAGAATTCCATTTCACATACGAAAGTCCGTAGAAAAGGAGGTTGCACGTCTCGAAGAAATGGACGTTATTGAAAAGGTGTACGGTCCAACACCATGGGTATCACCCATTGTGCCAGTCCCAAAACCAAATGATCCCGATACAATTAGACTGTGTGTAGACATGAGACAGCCGAACTTGGCTATTAAAGTGAGAATCATATAACCCCAACAATTGACGATCTTATTTCTTCACTCAATGGAGCAAAAGTCTTCAGTAAATTAGATCTTAACGAGGGCTACCACCAGCTTTTGCTGGATGAAGAGTCCAGGTTCATAACCACCTTTCTCGACTCATATCGGTTTAAGAGGTATAAGCGCCTTAACTTCGGTATAAATGCGGCAAGCGAAATATTTCAAGACACTATCAGGCAGGTCCTTAACAATATTAAAGGTGTGATAAATATCAGTGACGATATCCTGGTTTATGGAGATACTCAAGAAAGTCACGACGCAGCACTAGCCCAGGTATTACAAAGATTGGAAGACTCGAATCTCACTCTCAATTTAAAAAAATGTTCATTCAGTCAATCTACACTAAAATTCTTTGGATACATGTTTTCGGAAAAGGGCATCGAGGTCGATCCGGATAAGGTTGAGACAATCTCTGTTATGGACCTCCAAGAAATGTAACAGAAGTACGTAGTCTACTCGATATGTTGCAGTTCTGCGGAAAGTTCATTCCGGACCTTTCATCCATAAGTGCACCAATCCGCCATCTAACAATGAAAGAGTTGACTTTCAATGGGCCTGTGAGCAACAGGAGCACTAGATAAACTCAAATTTCAACTCCAATCTAGCAAAGCGCTAGCATACTTCGACTCATCTAAATCACTCCATTTAACAGTCGATGCCGGACCAAAAGGACTTGGAGCAATCCTCTCACAAAAACATCCAAGAGAACCAGACGAAGTCATTGCTTATGCAAGCCGAGCTCTAACACCAGTCGAAGAACGTTAAAGTACGATCGAAAAGGAAATGCTAGCGGTTGTATATGGAGTAGAACATTTCCACCTGTATCTTTTTGGAGCAGCTAATTTTATCATACACACAGACCACAAGCCCCTAGTTCACATACTAGGTAATGCGCGCTCAGTGACGTCTGCTAGACTAGAACGTTTGACTCTCCGACTAATGCCATACTCTTTCCAAGTCCTACACAAGCGAGGAACTGAAAACCCAGCAGACTATATGTCGCGCCATCCCTACCCTTCAAGAAAACTTCGTCCCGAACTCCCAAGACTCCGGAGGAATACATAAACTTCATTGTTAAAAATGCCGTCCCAAAAGCAATGTCATTGGAAGAAGTCAAACTCGCTACAAGCAAAGACGATACCCTTCAGGACTTAATTAACATCATACAATCACCAAACCCATCCACGGAAATTCGAAAACATAACCACCTACACTCATTCTGGAGTATCATCGATGAGATCACCACTGCTGACGGCATTCTCCTTCGAAACAATCTAATAGTAATCCCTGAGACTTTACGTGTGAAAGTCGTCCAACTTGCCCATCGAGGACATCTGGGTATAGTCAAGACCAAGCAACTAATCCGTACAAAAGTGTGGTTTCCCGGAATCGATCGGAGCGTGGAAGAAGAAATCAAAACTTGCCACCCATGCCAGTCAATTACCAAATCCAATTCAAGAGAACCTATCATGTCAACTCCAATTCCCAATCATCCATGGGAAAACTTAGCGATTGATTTCGACGGTCCTTACCCAAATGGGAAATACCTTATGATTGTCACAGACGAACATTCGCGTTACCCAATCGTGGAAATAATCTCATCAACCAGCGCAGAGATAGTAATACCAACGCTACGGCGATTGTTTACATTGTTCGGGATACCAGCTCAGCTAAAATCAGACAACGGCCCTCCGGTTCAATAGCCAAGCCTTTGCTGATTTCGCATTAACGTTAAACTTTCGTCACCACTGTGTCACACCACTATGGCCCGAAGCAAACGGGCTCGCAGAGCGAAGCGTGCAGAATCTACGCAAAACAATACTAGCGGCCCCCTATCCAAATTGACATCCAAACTGAACTAGATGCTTTTCTTCTCAACTACCGAGCTACACCGCATTCTACCACTGGCATCCTCCGTACACAGCACTATTTGGAAGGCCGATGAAGACCACTCTACCACAACTCCCTTCTGCTGAGATATCAACCGGACAATCTTCAATTGCAACCACTGACGCGAGAACAAGAAGAAGGCCAAATCATACGCCGACGCAAAACGTAAAGTTTCCGAAAGTAAATTCAAGCTTGGAGAGCTGGTACTTGTCAAAAACAAGAAAAATAAACAAGTTGACACTCCGTTCGATCCAGTCCCATACACCATAACCTCAATCAATGGTTCCAAAATAATCGCATCCAGACCCACCAAACAATACCCCGAAATTTCATCCTTTTCAAACCATACCACCACCAAAAAAATAATGATGACCCGGAAGAAAACGAACATTCAGGAGGAAGAAGAGGACTGCATGATCATCTAACAAGGGAACCCTAATCCTGGGAACCTCCAGCAGACGATCTCTATCCAGTCCAGCACCCCAGCGTCCACAAGAAATCGTCAACCTCTGCATGACCTGCAGACTACGGACTAGCCTAGATAGAAAATGCACTTTCATGCAAAGTAAAACCTTAAGTAAAGAAATGCACTTCATGCCAAATAAAAACCTAGAATAGAAATGTGCACTTAATGCAAAGTAAAAACCTTCAGTTTAAAAAATGCACTTCATGCAAACAAAGCCAGAATAGAAAATGCACTTAATGCCCCCCCACAGTAAAACTCATTGAAAAAAAGGGAGGAAACTGTTCATGTTCAAACTTGTAGTTTTCGCCACCTGGGATTTGATTAGTATACCTGTGGAGAGTTTATAGAGGGACCTTGGAATGGCGGAATAAAGAGACCTGACAGTACTAAATGAATACATCTTTTATCTCCATCTATCCTCAATCATATTACATATTTTCATACATAACACTTCCGCATGAGCCTCGGAGTGGCCTCAAAACTGAAAGAAATGTCCAACAACACTGACCGACTGCTCCAGCTAGGTAAAAATATAGGAAAAGGGGACGTAGAAATAAACGGTAAAACGAGGTATCTTCCATAGGATTATCAAACCAACCACTAATATAATAAGCCTACATTGGTGTAATGTATTCGTTACGGGAAATATGTAACTATAATACTAGGGACAAGAATGTAGGAAGAGGTTTACCGATAAGACAGTCAAGTTCCCATGCTGCTATTCTTTCTTATCACACCAGAGGTGCAGAGTGTACATGGTTACGTTTTTAAAATTATACAGGTATGACAACTTACTTGCATGAAATAGCGCTATATATTACATCTCTTTTCCCCTACAAGATTCAAACCTGTGGTAGAAATGAAAGAAAAGGATTATTGTTCGGTAGAGCAATGGCCATTATTACCCTAAATCAAAAGTAAGTAATTGGTAGATCGAAAAATGATTATTAAAATTGGTATGATAGTAATACAATGAAATTATCTCCAACTCATTATAAATCAATGATCAAAAATCGTTCAGCCAGACGGCGGTGTCTTCAAACCTGCCGGTCTTTCGGTTCGTCGGCGTATTTTCTAGAGCATCCTTTTTGACCCCCTTTGCTTCATCCCATCTGTGGGTGTTCTGTTGGCTGGATATTATGGTTTCACAAAAGATTGCGTTTTTTGTACTCTGCGCCAGTTGGTTGATGGATATGGACTGTAGACTCGTCTTTTTCCACGACGCCCAGAAAGGTGTTCGGATTGAAAGGGTTGATAGCTTGTCCCGTTTTTCCTGTATGACGAGTACCTGGGCCCCTGGAGATACTTGGGGAAACCACGGCTCTTCTCGTGAAATCGCTCAACTCCTTGCCCTTCACTTGCACTCCTGGTCTCTGTCGCGTACTTCAGAATCCAAACGATCCTGATTTGGGTAGAATCGAAAGTTTGTCTCTAATCTCTCTGTTGAACATTAGAGAAGCGGGCGTTTTACCGTAGTTGTGTGGTGGTGTCGTGTGATACTACAGCAGGTAAGTTCTTAACGCCTGTGTAGTCTTCAACCACTGTGTGAGCAATGCGAAGGCGTTGAGGAAGGACTATTTTAGGCGTCAATTCAACACTCGCCTGCGGCCAATATGGAGTCACGTGGCGTAAATGAACTCCATTCCCCGCTAAGACAGAAATTGCGAAATTCTTCGCTAATTAACTGCCTTCCATTGGCGCAACGATAGTCTCGGGAAGGACCGTATCGTGCAAATATGCATTCCAAGACATTAATCGTCTCGTGTGAAGTAATCTTTTTCATAAAGGTTGCGTCACAAAATCGGGACTATAGTAGTCGACGACTACAAAAATGAAGTCGCCAGTCGGTAATTGTCCTAGAAATGATCGCGAGGTCCTGCCAGGGTCCACTAGGGAGTTGGTCCTTCTGATTTGTTCTAGGGTGGGGTAAGAACTCACGATTTGGCAAAACCAGACAGGATTTGCATATCGTTCAGCCTCAGAATCAACTCCTGGCACCAGACCTTACTGAGTAACCCGAGCTTCATTTTTCTATACCCGGGTGTCCTTCATGTGCCATGTCGAGTATTCTATCCGGAGACTCTTCGGAACAACAACCCGGTCTCTCAGGATTATATTTCCACAGTACACAAAGTTCTGGTTTAAGATCTGAAAACGCTTAGTTTCCGAAATCCAGTTATCGGTTAGGATACTATTTTTCAGCTGCGAAGTTCCACTATCACTGGAACATGCCAGAGGGACATCTCTTCCATTGTAACTGATTTTTGCAAGCCCGCTTGCGACCCAGTGACACATGTAAATCGTTACCTGCAGCAGGAGAAAACTGACTGCGAGATGACGTGACAAGGAGTCCGCAATGTTGTGGATCCTGGACGATATTCTACCGGAGCGATTATCCTTGTAGCTTCATAAACCAACGCTCAATTCGCGCATTTGGTTCGATCGAGGGGAAAATAGAACTCTAATGGTTATGATCTGTGACAGGACGAATTCGTCTCCTCCGTACACGTAATTGTGAAATCGTCGCAAGCAAAAACACACCCGATGCCAGGGACTGCCACGTTCAAACTGGCTGAATTTTCTTTCACTTCAGCAGTGAACGACTAGGTACTCAATAACTTCTTCGCCGTTGGTCGTCGGTTTGTGTAAAACGCAACCCAGTCCAACGCGACGTAGCGTCCGCAATTATTACGTGTCCACGGGTTGGGTGAAGAACCTAAAGCTTTCGAACTAGCTAGTAGTGCTTACAGTGTAACATAATGATTTTTCTTGTTCAGGCCCCCAATTGAATGTGGTGATAGGCTAGATTTCTTCTTCCAATTCCAGCTGATGGAACGCGAACGAAAGATCACGCTACTGAAGACCTGGACCCCCCCAAGTATGGAATCATTGTCTGGAAAGTCGGAATAGGGTGGCGTTGCCGTTTAATTGCCAAGATTGGCAACCGCAGGTCAATAGCAACAGGCGCAGTTCACCGTTCTTTTAGTACTTGAGAAACAACAGGCGAAGCCCATGTTGGCGAGCCCTGTTGCCGCTCGATAATGTCATTGTTGAGTGTCTTGTATCTTCATTGACTTATCCTGTAACTTGAGTACGGCATCTTTTCCTGCTTTTTGTCTACTGGTGTAACTCCGTCATCGACTGTTCATTTTACCTTATAACCGTGTAAATTTCCCTATCCCTTGAAATATACCATCAAACTTGGGATCTATAATACCAAGTTAATACTGGGTATTACTACTTGCAGTACCCCTACAGCGTGATTGGCAGTATCTCGCAACAGGGGGGCCTGTTCCTGCACTACTACAAACCGGGATTTCAGGGTCTATTTATTTTTAGCACTATCTCAGTCTCAAACTCACCAGCACTGAGAGTGGATTCTAGATCAATATGCAAAAAGGAAACTCTGGATGTCTTTAAAACAAGTGCCTTTTATGCCCCTTGCTTGCAATTCATTTCCATGTTTGGAATCTAAGACAATGCACAGCAGGCACCCGAATCAATAAAGAAAAGTTCAAGGTTGGGGATTAACCCCGCCCACTTGAGCAGCAGCATGCTAGGGGGTGAAGTGGTTTATTTATTGCCAATACCTCTGCATTAATGCCGAATGTATAATCTCCTCACTTCCCCGGCTCCTGCTCGTCTACCTGACGAACTGCATTCTTGTCGGCCTAGCATTAGGACTACTCTGCATAGGCCTAGGACCTGAGAAATTGCTTTTATTACAGACGAAGCTAGATGACCTAAGCAGTATTGCATTTTCCTGCACTTCTTTCCGTGCCGGGGACCATATTGTTCATACTAGCCAAGTGTGTACCTGATCCACACCGAAAAGCCATTAAGGTTAGGCATAGCCTTAGTCCTCTAGATTTACTACAGCGATGTGCGCCGTGTCTAGGGCCTAGCTTACCTCCAGACTCGATACAGCCGGCCTGGCGCTCTGTAGCCCTCGAGCAGGGTTGCAATTTTCCTTGGGCCTCAATGAGAGGAGCGGAATCTACCTTCTTCAGGGAGCACCTGCGTAGGCATTAGACTGCATTCTCTTATGTATTGATCGAGAAAGCATGCGTCCCCATCTACAAATTGCCAGTTACACTTTGGCCCTTCAGCCTAGACAGGAACTCGAGACACGTTTTCAGTTGAACTTGTGCCATGCATCGAAAAGACATACCTCTCATATCGGTGGTTTTTAGAGCGTCAAAGTAAGAAGTGAGTGCGTCTTACACAAAGAATAGATGGTCTACCTTATGGCAAGACGACATTCGTATCAGATTCTCGGCAGATGTAAACCACCACTTCCTGAATGTGTCACCCCCAAGGTGTAATAGCGTCGCCTTTACGGCGCTTTAAATCATTGAGACCTGAGGCCTCGAAGTAAAGTTCTAAGGAACGTACCCATTTGTGCCACCGGACGGCGATCAGGGAAGCATCCGCGTGCGCATCAAACGGTTTTATGGTAGATTTACTATCCATAATTAGTATTTTACCATCGTCGCCAATTTGTAATGTATTCGTTACGAATATGTAACTATAATACTAGACAAGAATGTAGGAAGAAGGTTACCGATAAGACGTCAAGTTCCCATGCTGCTATTCTTTCTTTATTCACCACCAGAGTGCAGAGTGTACATGGTACGTTTTAAATTATACAGGTATGCCAACTTACTTGCATGAAATAGCGCTATATATTACAATTGGTAACACTCTTTCAAGCATTAACACAACTAAAAGAACAATGCGAGATTTATGAGATTAAAGACCTTGCACTACCAAGAATTGGATGTGGTCTAGACAACCTTGACTGGCGCCAAGTTAAACCTCTAATTGAATCTACGTTTATGTTTATGAACATAAACATTACGTTATACAACCGCCCAACGAATTTAACCCGACACAATGTATATGAAAGAGAAGAAAGAAGTGATCACCAAAAAGAAGTGAACCTCAGCTGGGAATATGTGATGCAGGAGCATAGGTCTAGGCCTAAAGTTGCTAATGAAGACCAATTTAGGCCTTCTCTGTCAACGACCATGCCAGTACCTACTAAAAATAAATTTGAAGTGCTGCGACTGCGAGACTGCGGCGAACCAAACATACAGCACGAAGACATGGCGATCACAGAAATGACTACCGATATCTTAAAAATCAGAATAAATAAGCCAGTGTTTACCAACACTTTGTCTTACTGGCCTACATTAAACGAATTCAAAGGCAAAAACAGCGACCCCAAAGAATCTAACAGCAAGCCAAAAGACACAAGTAGCAAGCCCAAAGCCCTAAAATGATTTTCTGGGGAGACTCAATAATAAGAAACTGCCTCAGCATAACTAAAAACGAATCTTCACTCCTACGTGCTTGTTCAGGAGCCAAGCCCACCCAACTGCAAAGTATCATCGAGAGTAAAAAGTATGCCACAGACCCATATGTTGAACTTGCGGCAGTCCATGTGGGGACGAACCTAGTTAAATCAAAGAAAACAGAACATGAAATCATGGATGATATCTACCATCTGGTAAGATGCTGCCAAAAGAGGTATCAAAATGCAACCGTTATTGTCTCGGCCATAATATATAGACGTGATACGGATAACAAACGAATAGACAACATAAATGAGGCAGTTAGATCTATCTGTGATGACCTAAAAGCGATTTTTGTTAACCCAAACTGCTGTATAAATGACCGCGACATCAGCAAAGATGGACTCCACACTTACATATAATGGAGCCAATAAACTAGGGGATTTTCTCTTGAAGATGGCAAGACTCTGCAACCAGGACGACCCAGCCACACCTTCCGAAGATCAGCAAGCAAAAGAACTTATTAGGCCTGCCAAGGATGATATTTCTAGCAAGCCTACTGACCACCAACCTAACAAGAAATCGCCCTTAATGACAATGGTGCAAACTGAACCAGCACAGCAAAACCAAGAAACGGGCCTTGTTACTGATGCACAAAAGGCATATCCCATTTCCAATGTCACAATAAATTCTAGTCTGGTCACTTTACCAAAACCCGAAAAGCAAGATTGTCTTTGCTTCGGATTACCACTCCCGTTGCCATGGAAAGACACGGACAGTGATTTCCTATGCTCAATCGACACCTTGTTTGAAAGCGATGACGACCAACGCAAAACAAATGTGATTCCTCCCTTATTAACACTTCCAAAAGAACCTGTCAAGAACACAAATATAATTAAAGGTGAGACCAAGATTATCATCTCGCCTTCACACAAGAGCATGGACAGCAATTCCCTATGCTCAATTGACTCTTTGCTAGAAATCAATGAAGACCCCAACAAAACAAATGTGACTTCTCCCTTATCACCACTTCCGAATGAACTTGTCAACCCGGTTAACATGATTATCGTCACACCTCCACATAAGAGATCGCCAGATCGAGGGAATGAAAACCATCTTCACAGAATGCCTCAACTGGACAACGGCTCATGTTAACACACCGGCTCTCGAGGACCCTTCAGCTGCCAAAGGAAACACGATGCTTGCATTCCCACCGGGAAACCATCTGGCACTCGGACATCCAGTTCATCCAGGAGCAATGTAGTTAGTAGGGCAACACTATCTCGCACTTGCAAAGCAAACCATTGCTTAGATAAACCTAGAGTCACCACCTCCTTACAATTATCATCAAAGTCTCTTCACCCTTTTCGGCCAAAGGTGCCTCGGAAGAAACTAAGATAGTCTTAAACACCCCCAAGACAAAACCCCATAAAAATCCCAAATCATTACCATCAACACTAAATCCAAACGAAGTATCACATTTTCCACCATTATCAATTAAAACTAACACATCTAGGCTGACGACTGCCAAATTAAATGAAACTCACATCCTCAACATTAATCCTAAACTCAATCAAATTCAACAATCCAAAGGAAGCATAAAATCAACTAAAACTAATAGAGTCACAAACCGCTCATCCCCCCTAGCTCAAAACAACACACATACTAAATTTATAAATATCCTTCATCAAAATATTCAGAGTCTAGTTAGCTCAACAACAAAACTTGAAGTGTTCCTGGACTCCCAAAATGAAAACAATACTCCAATAGATGTGCTTTGCTTTTCTGAGCATTGGCTCACTGAAAGTAATCTAAACTCGTTACACATCAGTAACTACAAAAAGGTAAGCTCATTTTCGATTTCCCAACACAGCTGAAATTGGCAAGGGTAACACCTATTTATAAGGGTAAAGGTAAAAAGAGTGATAGGAATTCTTATCGACCTATATCAACTCTTCCAATTATAGGGAAAATTATTGAAAATATTTTGCACATGAGGTTATTACATGAAGTGGATGCATCTGAAGGTTTAAGTGAAAACCAACATGGTTTTAGGAAAGGTAGATCAACGCAAAGTGCCCTTCTAGCATTTACAGATTTTATCTATAAAGGGATTGACAAGCGGAATGGTAAGGTTGGAGCTGTTTTTGTTGATCTTAGGAAAGCATTTGATTCAGTACCTTTTTTACCTCTTTTAATAAAACTAAAAACCAGGTATAACATAAGTCCTTATTTGTTATCAATATTGGCGGATTACTTTTTAAAAAGAAAAATGTTTATCAATCTTGCAAAATATAGTTCAAAAGTATTCAATATATTTTGTGGAGTACCACAAGGATCAATATTAGGACCCCTTTTATTTATTCTTTACATAGATGATATATCTACTATAATGGGAGGAATCAATTATATTTTATATGCTGATGACTTAGTCTTTATTTAGAAGGTGGATGTGAAGAGATC
>JAMZAV010004116.1:0-33755 GCA_024449915.1 Sweltsa coloradensis
GGTGTCTTGTTATCATTATGTAATCGGGAGTAATTTTGAAAAACCTATCGCGTTTTCTTTTTAAAACTGAGCCTTTCCCGAAAATCGTATTTTTTCCCACGCATCTCGTACTAATTAGTTAAATAATACGAAAACTGTGATATGTCACGCACTTTTGATGCATGATTGTAAAGGAAGATGTCCTCGTTATCATCATGTACTCGGAGTAATTGAACATATCGCAGTTTTCTTTTAAATCGAGCATATCCCGGGAACATCGTGTATTTTCTCACGCCACCCAGACTAATTACTTAATAATTAGGATAACTGTGATATGTCACGCACTTCTGATTGCATGAATGTAAAGGGAAGAGTGTCTTGTTATCATTGTGTAGTGGGTTTGTTCGAACATATCGAAGTTATTAGTTAAAACCGAGCATTTCCACCTTTTAGTGTCTTCTACCTTTGGGCCAGCGTATTTTGTTTTTCTGCCGTTGGACACCCTGCGTATGCTCTACGGCGGCCATTTTGAGCTTCGAGAGATCGTCGTCAAACTCACACCGGTGAGTAAAATGGCCTTGCAATGTTTTGTTAATGAAACAAGTAAATTTACAGAAATAATATAAAGCCACTTGTTAGTGCCGTGTTTTGTATTGACAGTCGTGTTGAAAATATACTTTGTAAACTTACGCATTTTATTACTCTAATTAGGCCTTCGGGGCCGAACTAGGCTTACAGTTTCATCTCTTTCGGTTCTTTTGCAGCTGCAACTTTGAGCGGTAAGGTCAAATTAGGTTATCTCGCATCGGTCACTTGTTTCTTTGTAGTCGTAGCCTAGTCGTAGGCCTTGTAATTTGAGATAATTGACTTAATTTTTATTGAATGCACTTGGCAAGTTGTAAATACATGATTCATGGAACCGGCTTAGACGAGACAACAGGGGCCCAGAGCTAGGGCTAGGCTGATAGGCCTAGGCCATGTCATGTCATGTTCTATACTTGTTGCTGACTCAAGCGTGTGTCGCAAGGTCACAAGAAGGCCTAGGCTAGGCTGTAACTGTATCCAAGGCAAAATAATCTCTATATCATGTTCTATGATCCCATCATCAGCCTAGCCCTATGGTAACCAAGTGCAGATGAAAAGTCTTGATCTGTCACTGGTAAACTGTCTAGGGCCTAAGCACGGCCTAAGTAGGCCTACTGTATTGTCAATTAGATCCTTAAAATTATGGCTTTTCATCTTCACATCTAAGGCATCCACATGATAGGGCAATGCCAAGCTGGTTCGCCTTGATTCTCCGCCAGGATCGCATGATCGGGGAGTGACCACAGGACTCTTCTCATTTTGTTCCAGTGGAACTTAGACACATGGCAGTGACCAAACGTTGATCGTCCTGCACTCTGGTGGGAAATCTGTCACCCACCACAACAATAATGTGCACTGCCACCAAGATGTTGTTAAATTCCTATTTTATCAACGTGAAGACAACTGTGGTCACACCCCCAGCGTTCTGCGCTCTGGTGGGAGATTAGTTTTACCATTGCCCTATAGGCAGGAACTTCAGTACCTACTTTACTTCAGTACGCAATTGAGGGGCGTTTCCCACACAAGCCCAACCCCAAACGGATTCTTTTTTAATTGATTCTGCATGAAAAAATTACCGGGTATGAGATTTTTTGGACTCCGCAACCGAAAAAGTTCTGAAAGAACAATGTAGGAACTGTGTCTCTAGATCAGCATTTTCCAAACTGTGGGTCGCGACCCAGCTAGTTATTGGTGGGTCGCGGAAAGTTTTAAAATCCAAAAATGTCATGATTTGAAACAATTAAACCATAAAAAGGTATAAACATAGTAATTCTGGCTAATGTTATATATATGGCATGGTATCACTGCAACCATAATGAATTCCGCAACATTCACAGGAAAGTGGTGCAAGTAACAGAAAGTATGTCTGATGACTTAAAAAACGTTTTTACTTTGGCTTATTGTCCGTTCAGAACTGTTTGGACCTGTCTGAATATGACTCGACAATACATTACAATCAAAGTTAAAAACAAATTTCAACCATAAAAATGACATTGTTCTGGATGTCAGTTCAACAAACACATCCAACTATTTCTGCGGAAGCTTGAAAGGTGCTGCTACTTTTCACATTAGAGGTGGTCGCGTGACGTGAGTCACTTTTCTCGTGATTGTGCGTGAACGTGAATGCTTTGAATAGGTACCGTGAATTTGCGTGATAATGTTCCAGTCACGCGTGTATCGTGACACGCGTGATCGTGCGTGACACTAAATGCTCTTGTGCGGAACGAGCCCTTCAAATCATCTAGGCCAGGCCACCCTCGTCTTAACATGCCTTGAGTCGCACCCTGCTCTAAAATTCACCCATGAATATGCGGACGAGAGAGTATTAGTAATAAACCAACAATCTCTTGAATTTATTGTCAGCCAATCACTTGTATTCATCTCTAGTTATTTATTTGTTCACCACTCTCTCTAGAGGAGCAAGTGACGACAGGATGTCTGCCATCTGACAATGCGAACATGACCAGGTTGGTGGCGATCGGATTAGAAGGGTGCTCCTCAAAATATCAACAATTGAGTAATCGTGATTGCACGTGAGTGCTTGAAAACGTTATTTGTCGTGCGTGAGCGAGTATAGCTACCTGAAAAATATTGTGTGATCGTGCGTGAGTTAAATAAAAATTATGTTATTCGTGTGTGACTGTGCGTGATCAGAAAATGAGTTTACGTGACGTGACGTGACTTGAGTGAAAAATTGATCACGCGACCACCTCTATTTCACATCCCGTACAATTATTGTGAAGTTTGTATTTGTATTTCTTTCTTCCCCTGCTAGTTACAATTTGTCGGTGGCAGGTTTTTATATCCTTTTCTTCATTAATTTCCCTCTCGATTTCCTCTTCTAGGCCTATTCTTCCTGGCTAATAATTTTCCCTTCCATCCATTTGGTTATATTTATGCAGATCTTGTTACTTATTTATTGATTGGTCTCTGCGACTATGGAAGGAATAAAAACTAAATATTGGCAAACAAAAGCTACAAATTAACGCACTTGCGTCTGAAAATCGCACACATCGCCGTATTCAACAGAACCCAAAAACTCGCGCACCATTCCTACACTCTCCAATATGAGAAATAGATAAGTTGTGTGAGTAAAATTATATGAAATAAGAATAAAAAAGCCATTACTTTAAAATACCCCCCCCCCCCCACACACACACACACATATATGATTGTAGCTATGTGGGTCGCGAACGTTTGGCGTTGTAAAAAATGGGTCGTGGTTCTAAAAAGTTTGGGAAGCACTGCTCTCGATCAATGAAACCTAGAAAAATTATGCATGAGTGAGTGAGTCTATTAAGGTCTGTATTCTTATACTCTGATCCAAGCCCTGAACCGATTTGCATCTTGCTGTTGCTGCAATCCTTCAATATGCTTAGATCCTTCTGAATTTCCTCACCTCACTGCTGGTACAATATCTGCATCAACAATAGTCAATACCAGCTGTAGGCTTAGGCTTTATGATAGCGATAAGGATTCCCGTAGGCTTGGTAAGGATTTCATTTGTGTTGCTAAAGAAACGCGATAGGGCCTAGAAACACCTTTTAAAGTGGACTATGTCATCAAAATAACTGAAGGTGGCCACCAAGTGTAAACTCTTTGCCACCAACCAAATGTAAACTCTTTGCCACCAAGTGTAAACTCTTTGCTACCAAGTGTAAACTCTTTGCCACCAAGTGTAAACTCTTTGCCTTGCCACCAAGTGTAAACTCATTGCAGAAAGAAAGGTTTATAGGCCTACATATTGTTAATTATTTAAGAGTGATATCTTATGGGAATTTTTAGATAGTTTACTTACTTTAACTGTACCTAATAACTTGAGAAAATGGAAAAAATAAATGTTCCACCCAATTACCCCCCCCCCCCCCCCCCCCAATTACCCACGCTTACCCTACTAAGTCCTACTAACTAAGGGAAAAAATTTGGTTATGAAACCCAAGCTGACCTGTCAGTATTAGAAAACGGCAATGGATGATGACGATTGGTGTAGGGTAGGCCTAATGAATGCTCATGTTTGAGTTATTAACTACGATACGAGTGAACATTTTCCTTTACAGATGCCGGAGAAACGTCTGTCGCGGTGGTACTTTGGCGGCCTGGCCTCGGCAGGTGCAGCCTGCATCACTCATCCACTCGATCTCCTGAAGGTGAGCCAACTGTAGCACCTTTCCTCAACATGTGGGTACTTTTTCGGTTGGGGGTCCACAACTTTTTAACACTGCAATATTAGGGGAAAAGTAGAGTGGGGGGGGGGGCGCAAAGCGCGTATGTTTAATTCAACAATATGATCATTTCTCGATTTGGTTAGTCGGGAAACACTCCCGTAGGTGTAATTATTATTATTAAAACATACGCGCTTCGCCCCCCACCCCTTCCCCTCCCTCTAACCTACTTTTCCACGGTTGAGGCCCCCCAACCAAAAAAGTACCAACATGTGTAGGGTAGGCGTAGGTATAGGCCTACAACATGTTCACTATATCAAGTTTTGTTTGTGGCCGGGGTACAGTAGACCTACCTAGTTAATAATATGTTCCATTCAATTAAAGGGATCTTTCTACTTTCCTGAGCTTATTTCTGTCCATTCATCATTGTTCTCAAACACCAATCATGAGAGCTGTAAAGTCTGTAGCAGTCTCACAGGCTGAGGACAAAATAGGCCATGGATGTATTTTTCATCCAGGCTAGCAAATTTGCAAAATCTAACAATCAAATCAATAGGCCTACACAACAAGTGCCAAGATTTGTGTGGCAGTTTTGTAAGTAGGCCTAGGCCTACATACTTAGCATAGTTTTTGACAGAATATAATATATGTTTTAAATTTAATGTGTTACCTTGATTTTATTTTCTCTTAAAGTTTAAGCCAATTCGTAGGCTAGCCTAGTAAGTTAACTAAAAGTTGAAGGCCAAGACGCATTGCGTATTTGCGAACAAGTATGACTGTATCGTACCCACTTTGCATCGCTCCGCTTGTTTCAGGTGCAACTTCAAACCCAACAGGAGGGGAAAGTGTCGGTCGTCCGTCTCACCCTGAGCATCGTCCGACAGCAAGGCGTGCTCGCGCTGTACAACGGCCTGTCAGCCTCGTTACTACGGCAACTTACGTATTCTACCACCAGGTTTGGAATCTATGAGGTTGGTTTGCGTTGCTCTCCACACACTATTACCACCACGTTGTTGTCGTAACTAAACCTAACGCAAACGCAATGTGTGCCGTGCCCGTGAAGACATTTGTAGAGAAACTAACAATACCTTCACAGCGACTTCAGTTACATTTTCCACACATGGTGCAAACATAATATTATGTAGCCTAAAGGAAATTGGAGTTTCTTATTTGTGTCTTGTTTTGATTTCTCATGTAGTTTTTCATTTTATTTGTGTCTTTTATTTGTAGTTTTGTTGAGAACTTGATATCCATGACTACTTTCAAAGTGCACATTATTTCAACATAGACATGTCCAACTCAAAACTTATTGTTAATCAAGGGCATTCTGTTTTGCTACCTTAATTTTGACTCAATTTTTCAAATTGTGATTTTTTCATCCACCATTAATTAGGCCTTAGTATTGGTTTTCCTAAGTTTAAGCCCCAGATACTGAATATATGCACATTATTAATTAACTATTCACTCTACCTTATTTCGCATTCAAGTAGGGATTTACTTTGGTACCCCGGGAAAACCCGGGTTGGAACCGGTTTTCCATTACGATCGGTCCCTTTTTCGGAACCGGTTCTATTTTTAACCTAAAAGTTGCCAAGGGCCTAGCACAGACGAGAATAAAAGAGCCGGAAAAACCGTGTTGCAAAATTCTTAGCTAGGCTAGCCCTAGAAGTTGGTCACATTTTGACCTAGGCTTAGCCTAGGCCATTTGTGTTTATAATTTAAAATTGAGAATTTTTAATAATTTTAATTATATAGGCCTACTAAATCTATTTTTCACGTTTAAGATCAATAATCCAAACTTTATGAACGAAAACGAAAGCAAACAATCTTTTAGCCATTGGTTTTTTTTCAACTGTTCTCACTAACATCCTACAATGTCTGGGACAAAGGCACCGCCCCCTATCGAAATTCGAATCGATTATCGCCCCGCCCATGTTTTCAATCGAAATTAGCCCGCGCAGATTCAAATTTACGAAAATTGAGAAAGAAAAATATGTGTAGGAACCGGTTTCGAACCGGATCCGGCGCCGGTGGATCCGGTTCCGGATTTTTCGATCCGAAGTCATCCCTACATTCAAGTATTTTACCTACTTTGCAACACTATTTTCAAGTTGCTATATAGTAGGTAGCTCAAAAGATCTACCTAGGCTAGTCTATTACTGATGAAAGCCTAATATATATCATGGTGTCGGGTCTGTTGGACAAAATTTTCTCTGTTTATTTTGCTATTGTACGAAAAGCGACAGGGTCAGGAGCAGTGGTTAATTTATAAAATAATAAGTGGGTGGACGCCTGACGATATCCTTCCTCGGGGGGGGGCGAGGTCGTGGGTTGGGTACCGTATTTCTAAGTGAAGTTTGTTGGACAAGCGATTTCAGGCAAAAGCAGCAGGGGGGTATTTTTTAAATCAAGGTTTTTAAAGTGATTTCTCAGCGTTTCAGAAAAAATACGGGACTGAATCCAATACCGAAATACTATCGTTGTGTAGTGCAAAAACCAGAAAACCTTTTTCCAAAAAAGAAGTGGGCGGACGAGTCCGCCCCAAAATTAACTACTGGTCAGGAGTAGTATAATAAGGGCAAGACTATGTTTTGGAAAGTGTGCAAATATGGTTGGAGAGAGAACGTCTACGTTGGTTTGGGCATATGAAAAGAATGGACCCGGCTAGGATTAAAGACAGTGTTGAGAGAAGAGGAATAACATGGAACGAAGTGGAAGCAGAAAGACTGTGGGAAAACCGGGAGAGATGGATATTAATTATTAATCAGACCTCAGGTAGTGGAGGAGGCGAGCGAGGAAGAAGCTGAGGACGTGGTTGTGTCAGGCCTGGCTAGCCGGCAACGAAGAGTTAGCCCAAGAAGGTTGTGTCAGGCCTGGCTAGCCGGCAACGAAGAGTTAGCCCAAGAAGGTTGTGTCAGGCCTGGCTAGCCGGCAACGAAGAGTTAGCCCAAGAAACGGAATAGTGCACTTCTGCTCCCCCAACCCGATTTAATGTTGGAAATGGGTTCAAGATATATAGTATATATTTATTTAACACGCCTGCATTATCCTCTCGACTGTATTGTGTCCTGAAGTTGCCTGGTTGCGTTGTAGGTTGCGAAGCAGACCGTGGCTCCTACTGGCGGCGCTGTTCCCTTCCACCAGCGAGTGTTGATGGCTGCGTTGGCTGGCGCTGCAGGGGGCTTGGTCGGGACGCCGGCCGACATGGTCAATGTCCGGATGCAGAACGATATCAAGCTGCCGCTAGATCAGCGGAGGAAGTAGGTTGGCATTTGTCTGGAGGAAAGTGTAGTGTTCCTCTCTTGCAATATTAGAGCACTTTTTGCTTGATAGTTGATATCGAGCATTATACCCATCTGGTTTTAGTACAGTTTTAGTTTAGTCTAGTTTAGTGTACTAGTTCAACAAATTATAATTAAAATCAAGTTTTCACTTTAAAAGAATAATTTGAATACCGTTCTGATTGTAAGCCTACTTTTTTGACACATTTTTGTACTTCAAAATAGCACCATGGCTTGGTATCGATGGCAAACTTATTATTTAGTACTATTTAGGCTACAAGCTACACATTTTTAGTTAGATGAACATTAATCGTGAGTCAGCTTGCATTCTGTGTTGACTTGCAATAGAGTAAATACTAAGCCTAGTTGGTAATTGAATTTTCAATAGAATATTATGCAAAAATTATTCTCAAATAATACTATTGGAATGTAGAATATTTGCATAGATCTAATTGTCAGATTTAGAATGACAATTTACCATCTAGGTTTTACGGTTGGCCTACGTGATGTGCCAGTTGGGCTGTGTTTGTGTTCCAGCTACAAACACGCGCTGGACGGGCTGATCCGGGTCTACTCGGAAGAGGGCGCGAGGCGGCTGTTTGCCGGCGCGTCCACGGCCACCGGTCGAGCCGTCCTGATGACGGTCGGGCAGCTCTCGTTCTACGACCAGGTCAAGAGTTATCTGCTTGCCTACGGGTTCAGCGACAATCTCGGGACTCACTTCATATCGAGTCTCACCGCGGTCAGTTCCTAGCGCTTATACGTTCTGATTTGTATCACGTATCAGTAGGCCATTTTGTTTTTAACCATATACTCACACATACTCTTGGCAAACTAAACTAGGAAAACGCTTAAGTCCCGCCGCGTTGTTGGATGAGCGTAATTGGTGCATTGAGCTGACATGTGTTATGCGGATTTTCTGTTGTTCTGTGAAAAAATTAGTACTTAGTTGAAGATTTTTTAAAATTAAATTAAATTAAATAAAAAATAAACTTTAATTTTTAATTTTTTTAATTAATCGTATGAATTTTAAAAATTGAAAAAACGAAAAATTGCGATTTTTATAAGAAATAATTATTCGATTGCGCTCAAATTTCACACAAATATATAAATTCATAAAATTAAGGTTCTGTGAAAAAAGTATTACAATAAAATAAAGCATGTAGGTGTTATAAGTAAAAAAAATATTTTAAAAAAGAAAAAACCACAAAATTTATATTTTCATGAAAAATAATTTTTCGATTGCGCTCAAATTTCACACGGATATCTTAATTCATAAAATTAAGGTTCTGTGAAAAAATCATGAAAATCGGATTAAGCATGTAAGTGTTATAAGTAAAATAAATTTTCAAAAAATCGAAAAAAATCGTAAAATTGCGATTTTCATAAGAAATAATTTTTTGATTGCGCTCAAAAACGTGGCAGTTCTAAGTTCAGAGATTTCGAAGGCCTCCATAAAATTTCATCGCAAACGGAGTATTGGTTTAGCCGGAATCGTGCTGACAAACACACAAAAATACAGAAAAAAAAAGAAAGAAGGAAAAAAAAAACATTCCGGATTTTTTTCTCCAGTGTAGTGAAATGGAATCTTCGCTTCGCTCGCTACGCTCATCCAATTAAGACAAACGTTTAGGCCTATATTCAAAACAATGGAGCAATGGTCAAACTAATTTGTCACAATAGCACTGAAATACATCTTTAAACCAATCAATAACTTTAAATTCTCCAATTTCAAAAACAAATTATACCATATTGGCCCGAATATAGCACGATTCCGAATATAGGCTTAACACGACCCCCAATTTTTGAAATCATTTTAAAAAAATTATAAACTAAAGAAAAAATAAAATGTACAACAAGCATTTTTATTTACAACAGGTATTATTGAATAGCCTTAAATTTCACTCCTATAACAAAACATTTTGAACAATGTTACGGCCTAGGCCTATGTTTTTTAACCTGCAGGGCAAGCACAAGCTCACATAGGCCCACCACAGTTCACCAGTCTTGTGTGTGTCATTGAAAAATTTTTGAATTGTATGCGCAGTTATTTTAATGGTCATTTTCCGCGGAGCCTGTGATGTCGTCACATGCAAACAAAACTCACAACACATAACCAAACCTGTGGTAGGGCCACGCAAGAAGTAAATTCTGCATGCATGTTGTCATCATCAGCAAGGTTACTTCACACACCATTCATACTGGGGCACACAGTCAGCACATCCAGTAAGGGGGCTTCCCTCACAACTCTCTCTCTTGCGTGGCCCTACCACAGGTTTGGTTATGTGTTGTGAGTTTTGTTTGCATGTAGTTAGCTGATTTTAATGACCACAATGCGCCTGATGAGTCCCAGAACGACGAAACGCGTCGTGGAAGATAGGTAACAACTTTGAATTAGCTGCAGTTGTCATCAGCTGGTGAAAAGTTTTGTTGCCCTCAGCCCTTCAGGCTGGGCTTTATGTTCTCTATGCTTTCCCAACCTGTCAACCCTTCTCCAATATAACTAGCCGATGGCCTTTTCCACACTTAGAATCATGCCACTATGTATAATTGTTCGGGTGTTATTTGATATGTTTTACATACAGGGAAGATAGGGCTCACATGCAGCGGAAAGTGCCTTCTTAATTGCCGAATGTTTCCACTTTCTACACTGTAAGAAGTAGCACCTAAATGTTCTGCCAGGCTATTGACACTACACTGTAAGAAGTAGCACCTAAATGTTCTGCTGGAGGCTATTGACTCTACACTGTAAGAAGTAGCACCTAAATGTTCTGCTGGAGGCTATTGACTACACTGTAAGAAGTAGCACCTAAATGTTCTGCTGGAGGCTATTGACTCTACACTGTAAGAAGTAGCACCTAAATGTTCTGCTAGGCTATTGACTCTACACTGTAAGAAGTAGCACCTAAATGTTCTACTGGAGGCTATTGACTCTTGGTTTCTCTCTACACAGGGCGCAGTGGCAACCACTCTCACTCAGCCCCTGGATGTTCTTAAAACCCGGGCCATGAACGCCAAGCCGGGAGAATTTGCGGTAAGTAGTCGCACAAGTATATAATTTGAGTGTTTTTTTTGTACTCCTTGTTCTTCTTATGAAGTAGGGGTGTGCGGATAACCGAAATTTCGGTTCAGTTCGGTTAATTCGTATCCGAACCGATGCGCGAAAAATTGGAACCGACTTCGGTTCGGTTTCGGATAGTTTGAATTGCGCGCGCAAACCTCGACTACTGGCACGGAGCGTGCTGTAGACTGCGCTATCACGCTCGTGGTGTGCGCACCAGAGACTGCGCAGAGCTCTAGGAGGCTTTGCTTGAGTCGACACCGCTACGTTGATCGTTTTTTTTCGAGTTTGACGACCACTGTTCGACTATCGATATTAAACACGTCACACGACCTTGAGACTGAGGCGATGTTTTATTTATAATGGTTTTATGTTGCTGTCCACACTGCCAACGACTGAAGTAACGCTGGGCTATTTTGTAATATAATTGGGCAAGGAGCCTTTAATTTCTCACTTTCGGTATTATTCGAGGCAATTAGTATGCCTAATATGCGTGGTAGTATTATTTGCAGGTGCAGCGCAATCGAAATACGACGTAAACTACATATCGTTATGACTGGTTTAACCCTACTTCTGCCGTGAACAGCACATAGGCCTAGTCCTAGGGCCTACGTATTATTATTATGATTCCTAGTTACAAGTTATTACTCAATTTACGATGGAAAGTGACATAGAGCGGTAAAATATTACAAAATGATGAATGCTCTTTGCTATCCCTAGGTCTAGGGCTAGGGCTAGCCTCAGAGCCTAGTTTAGGGCCTAGGCCTAGCCTACAGCAACTGCTATTGACTGCACTTGGGCCTAGGCCTAGGCTTTATCAATCTGCATTGGTTTCGAAAATTTGTTGTAGGCTATTAAAATTTGAGCAACGTAACAAAGATCCTTAGTTTTTTATTAGGGCCTCTGAGGAGCCTAGGCTAGGCCCTACCTCAAACCTTGGAACAAACTCAAATTCTTAAATTAGGGCCTAGGCCTAGGCCAATGCTTCATTATTCAAATTATTTTGATATGGGAAAAAAAGTCAAGCTAGGCCCTATACCACTTATTTTACATATATTTCAAGCCTAAACTATCTGAACCGAAACTGAACCGAAAATCGGATAATTTTACTATCCGGAACCGGAACTGAACCGAACTCAAAAATCAGGATTCGCACATCCCTATTATGAAGTACAATTGATTGATGAAATAATGTAGAATATAGTTGTTAGGCATATCAACTGTTAGGATTGATTGATTTCTTGCTTTCTTTGGCGACTTTACGATTAATTTTTATGTTGATGGCCACATTAAAAAGAGTTTTTTACAGTACCTATGTAAATCAAAATTTACGTAGGCCTATGTTACATGGTACAATATTATAAATAAATTAGGGGTGTGCGAGTACTCAAAAAGTCGAGTCGAGTAGTTGGTACTCGACTTAAACAAGTTTTTTTACAAGATTCGAGTCGAGATCGAGTTTTCCCGCCAACTTATTTGAATTCGCGCGCACGTGGTTTACGACGTTTGCGGCGTGCATTTCGGCAGATGCAAGCACAAAGTGATGTTAATCTCGTGATACAAGTCGTTAAAAAATAATCACCCCAACTAATACGGAAGAAAATACATCTTGGAAGCCTCCAATGCTAAGTATCTGCCGTAATTTTACAAGCTGGACGACGAGAATGTAGTACAAAATCATCAATACGATCAAAGTAGCGTGCTACTAGCTCCGCTACACGTAAAAGTAGCATGCTACATGTAGCGCGCTACTCCCCAAGACTGGCTAGATCTCCAGTCTTCAATACGTTCGCACAGGCGCTAGCGTAGCAAATTGAAGCGTCAATCTGACCTATTCAAGATGGCAATTTGGCGTTTCAATTTATGCTTTAAAATGCGATTAAGTATTTTTCTGGATTGTTTGATATGGTTTTAGCTTGTGCAGCGTGGGAATGCACAAACTGAAACAATAGCAGTTATTGCATAAGGGAATTTTGTAATCATCTGGTGTTAATGGCTAATATGCTCACCTATCAACCTGACAGCCATCTTGAAAAATATTTGGGCTACAAATTGCTCGCCATCTACTTTAACATGCAAACTGACCTATTCAAGATGGCTTCAATTGTCACGCCCGAGGATCAATGACTGGGGATCTAGCCTACTATAGATGTTAAATATAGTTGACTGTACCGCCTACCGCACGCGTAATGTTCGGTCTGGACCGGCACCTCCATTAAATTTGTGTAAATTCTGGACCGGCACCTCCACCATCCACCCACATTTTGCGCAGTAAAAAGTTCAATTTTGCGAAGTAATTTGCGTTTTGACCAGTTTCATACAATTTTCTTCGTTATTTTGCGCCATTCGCGTAATTTCGCGTTTTCAAAATGTGGGTTTTCCATATCTAAATGATGTAATTTGTCAACAATATTACATTTTAGAATAGGACATTTAATAAATTTCTAGAATTTTGTTATCACCATTTTTTACTACCTCTAGTCATGTATAATTATTGAATTAAATCAATCAATCACAAATTAAAACTTTACATCTAGATCTAGTTTAAATTAAAATTTAAAAATTCTTGCCAATCATAGATATATTTAGCTAACAGTATTGAAAGAAACAATTAATGTTTTGAGGAGAAGTACTATCAGGCTGAGCATGTCTCTTATACTGTACTGTCAGGTTGAGCATGACTCTTGTACCAATTCTTTTCAACCTGTTTGATCTTATTCAACCAACCATCTCTAACCTCCATGGTAGCCTACTGAGGACGTGACTCAAAGCTCCAAGTATAGCCTAGATTAGGCTTCTATGTACTACATGCTAGAGCATTGGACCAGTGAACTACAGCAGTAGCGTCCCCTGCCGGGAACAGTGTGAAGTTCTATGGCATGCAAGGCAATTTTTAGGTTATCGTAACTTGAACATTTTTAAAAGCCATCAGATTGCATCCAATCTAATAATTGCAGTCCATAACATTATTTGTATCTACTACAAGAATTACATTAATAATAATGATGTAGGCTACATACCTACTACATATTATATTATATTTTAGCTTACGCATTTTCTTGGCATTTGTCAGAGTTGGTGTGGCTTAGTGTACACTTTCGGCTCCTATCGACTGCCTCCTAAATGTTCGACTACTACGCGCTTTGGCTGCGTACTTCAGACGTCACATCCGCTTGTTCAGTCCACTATTCAGTACACTAACGGAGCTTTGAGACAGAGCCTCACCATCACACATTCTAAACTCAACATTCATTCACGGTACTCTCCACATAATTCACATGTTTATAAATAATAAATCATGCTAATGCTGATTTCTTTGTTTTCTTCACAGAGTTTATGGGAAATAGTGAAGTACACAGCCAAGCTTGGTCCTCTGGGATTCTTCAAGGTACGTATTGTTCAGGGCTGTGTTCTCTTCACAGAGTTTATGGAAAATAGTGAAGTACACAGACAAGCTTGGTCCTCTGGGATTCTTCAAGGTACGTATTGTTCAGGGCTGTGTTTTCTTCACAGAGTTTATGGGAAATAGTGAAGTACACAGCCAAGCTTGGTCCTCTGGGATTCTTCAAGGTACGTATTGTTCAGGGCTGTGTTTTCTTCACAGAGTTTATGGGAAATAGTGAAGTACACAGCCAAGCTTGGTCCTCTGGGATTCTTCAAGGTACGTATTGTTCAGGGCTGTGTTTTCATCACAGAGTTTATGGGAAATAGTGAAGTACACAGCCAAGCTTGGTCCTCTGGGATTCTTCAAGGTACGTATTGTACAGAGCTGTGTTTTCTTCACAGAGTTTATGGGAAATAGTGAAGTACACAGCCAAGCTTGGTCCTCTGGGATTCTTCAAGGTACGTAATACTCAGGGCTGTGTTTTCTTCACAGAGTTTATGGGAAATAGTGAAGTACACAGCCAAGCTTGGTCCTCTGGGATTCTTCAAAGTACGTATTGTAATGTGTTTATTGACCAAAATGAGCTTTCGCTCTTTACAGTGGCAATTTTACAAACTAACTTAAATACTAATGTATTTTATATTAAGAGTACAGCTGCTCCTGTTACAGTATAGTAGAGAATACCCTACTAGTAGGCCTAGTATGATCTAGGCCTACACTAATATATTATATAAACTACTAGAAAAGCAAAAGCAAGAACATAAATGATAAATAATATAGTAAGATGATTATTTAAATTGTACATGACAGATAGACAAGAAGCTTTTAACGTTAAGATAAAGTATTTCACATAAATATTTGATACTACAAGCTAGATAGACAAGACTTTTTAACATTAGGATGGAAGTCACTCACAAGACAACAAACTACGGTAATGGCCTACTGTAGATTATGGTGGTACCCTAAAGGTAGCCAAACTTGAAAACACTCACTCAAAACGGTCTTCAAGTTCATTACACAATAGACTTTCCCTAACTTGTTTCCTGAATGCTCGGTTCCTTAGCGTTTTAACTTTTGTAGGAAGCTTGTTATATTGGATGAAACCTCTAGGTTTTATATTTACGTGTTCAATGTAAAGGTTATTTTTGTTGCGAGTATTGTAAGCATGTTTGTTACTATTTAGATTGTAGTCTAAATTACATAGAGAATATTTGTTTACCATGCTATGCACAAATGAGAGGGTTTGATGTTTGTTTACGAGTCTAAGTGGTAGGATTTGATTGTTCCTATACATGTCTGTGCGATGCATGTCTCTTGGATAGTTGAAAACATTACGGATTGCTCTATTCTGAGTGACAATTAGAGTGTTTAGTTTTGATTTGGATGCTGTTCCCCATATGGTGTTAAGATAAATCAGGTGGCTGTGTATGTATGAGTAATAGAGACTCTTAAGAGTAGATACGTTTATTATTATAGAAATTCTTTTCATAATGCCTGTGATAGGTAAAATTTTTTTTTCCACATGAGCTATGTGTTTTTCCCATGACAGTTGGTCATCCAGCATTAACCCAAGGTACTTAACCATGGATACTTGAGTAAGTGGTGTGTTATTAACTGTTAGTTGTAAATTATTATTGTCTCCATTCTCATTCCGAGATTTAAACACCATATAGTTGGTTTTTAAAATGTTGAGGGAGAGCTTATTTAACCTATTGTTCAGGGCTGTGTTTTCTTCACAGAGTTTATGGGAAATAGTGAAGTACACAGCCAAGCTTGGTCCTCTGGGATTCTTCAAGGTACGTATTGTACAGGGCTGTGTTTTCTTCACAGAGTTTATGGGAAATAGTGAAGTACACAGCCAAGCTTGGTCCTCTGGGATTCTTCAAGGTACGTATTGTTCAGGGCTGTGTTTCCATCACAGAGTTTATGGGAAATAGTAAAGTACACAGCCAAGCTTGGTCCTCTGGGATTCTTCAAGGTACGTATTGTTCAGGGCTGTGTTCTCTTCACAGAGTTTATGGGAAATAGTGAAGTACACAGCCAAGCTTGGTCCTCTGGGATTCTTCAAGGTACGTATTGTTCAGGGCTGTGTTTGCTTCACAGAGTTTATGGGAAATAGTGAAGTACACAGCCAAGCTTGGTCCTCTGGGATTCTTCAAGGTACGTATTGTTCCGGGCTGTGTTTTCTTCACAGAGTTTATGGGAAATAGTGAAGTACACAGCCAAGCTTGGTCCTCTGGGATTCTTCAAGGTACGTATTGTTCAGGGCTGTGTTTTCTTCACAGAGTTTATGGGAAATAGTGAAGTACACAGCCAAGCTTGGTCCTCTGGGATTCTTCAAGGTACGTATTGTTCAGGGCTGTGTTTTCTTCACAGAGTTTATGGGAAATAGTGAAGTACACAGCCAAGCTTGGTCCTCTGGGATTCTTCAAGGTACGTATTGTTCAGGGCCGTGTTTTCTTCACAGAGTTTATGGGAAATAGTGAAGTACACAGCCAAGCTTGGTCCTCTGGGATTCTTCAAGGTACGTATTGTTCAGGGCTGTGTTTTCTTCACAGAGTTTATGGGAAATAGTGAAGTACACAGCCTTGCTTGGTCCTCTGGGATTCTTCAAGGTACGTATTGTTCAGGGCTGTGTTTTCTTCACAGAGTTTATGAGAAATAGTGAAGTACACAGCCAAGCTTGGTCCTCTGGGATTCTTCAAGGTACGTATTGTTCAGGGCTGTGTTTTCTTCACAGAGTTTATGGGAAATAGTGAAGTACACAGCCAAGCTTGGTCCTCGGGATTCTTCAAGGTACGTATTGTTCCGGGCTGTGTTTTCTTCACAGAGTTTATGAGAAATAGTGAAGTACACAGCCAAGCTTGGTCCTCTGGGATTCTTCAAGGTACGTATTGTTCAGGGCTGTGTTTTCTTCACAGAGTTTATGAGAAATAGTGAAGTACACAGCCAAGCTTGGTCCTCAGGGATTCTTCAAGGTACGTATTGTTCTGGGCTGTTCGCCCGGATTCTCCGCCAGGATCGCATGATCGGGGTTTGGTCACAGGACTCTTTACACTGTGGTTCCAGAGTAACTTACACATGGCGGTGACCAAACGTCAAACGTTCTGTCGGAAATCTGTCACCCTCCACAACAATCAATAATGCACTGCTGACAAAAATATTGTAAAAAGTCCTATTTTATCAACGTCCAGACAAACTGTGACTAAGCCCCGATTGTTCTGCGCTCTGATGACCATTGCCAAAGTGTGCTTCCGATTGAAAACGATCTTGCATTGTCATTCTTAGCCGCTCTGCGGAGAACGATGTTCATAACATGTTTCTGGTGTTGGATAAATAAAAATAGAAAATAAAATTTTAACATGCTGCATTATAACGTCTGTTTTTCCCGACCCGAAACCCCGAAGCAGTTGACCCGCACAGCCCTGCTTGTTTGCTGTGTACAATATGTATTTGATCGCTAACTTTCTATTACAGGGCTACGTTCCTGCGTTCGTGCGCCTGGGTCCGCACACCATCCTGACTTTTGTGTTCCTGGAGCAACTCCGGAAGAACTTCGGAACAATCGTGCCAGCCAAGTAACAACGACCGAAACGCTAGACCGTCCGTTTATAGCCATTATACATACGTACTAATAATAATAAGTAATAACCAGTTGTCGTTAGAGCTTTAATAATATAATAATAGCCTACCATACGTAATCAGCGTTAAGAAGAGCGAGCGACAATACACGCCGGCGTAATTGTTGCATCCGATCCGCCTTGCAGTGTCTTGTAGCAACGTTTTAGTTACCACTTTTAAGAATGTTAAATTGTTAACATTGTAATTCTTGTTATTTATACCATATGTTTCTATTTTGTTATTTTTCACTTTTATCTAACTTATGATTTTGACTAGCATAAACGCGGTTTGGAACGGGCTAAGATTGGGCTAAAGAAAGGCTCCCAGGGATTAGGGTTAGTTTATTCACTTCAAGCTTGTAGTGTGCTTCAGTTAACTTAGGTTTAATGTATGGGCCATACGGCTCAGTTCAATGATATCGGGGGATAGTTAGTGACAAAACAACATTTCAATCATTTACAAACACATTTTCTACCAAGTTATTAGATCAATTACATTTTAATATGTTTTATTTAGAACAGTAAAACCCCCTTATTCAAATTTGAAACTAGTAGCCTACTAACGGAAAATTTGTGCTTTACGATTAATGTAAACTCTCTGCTGAACATTATCAATTTTGTAGTTCATACGTACGTGTATTTGAGGTTCCTTACACTTTGAATTCAAGGGGTTTTACTGTAAAGCCTACATTCTGTGATCTGAATGCCTTTATTACATTTAGTTACTTACTATGAATAATCCTAGGTACTATGTAGGTGTATTACGAAGATGTAAGAAAAGCTAATTCTGAAATTAAGTTAAACCAAATGCTTTTGCTACTGAGCTTTATATTTTTTGACCCATTTTGTGTTAACTGCCATTTGTAAACTAGATGTAAGAATAATTATATTGATGTTGTGGATGAGATAATAAGTAAATGTTATTGTTGCAAATGAAAATAATATTGTATGTTGATAAAATATATTTTATTGTTGTACTAATTAAACGGGTGTTGTCATTGTTTTATCATGGAAACGCCAGTTACTATTATAAGTCCATGGTTTTATATTGGAGCTGGTAGCCATACTGTAAAGGCTGGAGCTTGGAGATTCAGTACACCTTGGTCACTGCCACGCATTCACCGCCTGACATTCAAAGTATGGTTTGATGAAAATAATATGTTCAAGAAAACAAGCCATTGGCATAAAATAAATGCTATTTCATTTTCTAGACTATTTTCAATTTATTATTTCTTTTACGTTTGAATCGTAAAAGATTTTGCTGAAAATGTCATTCAGTATTCGAAGTCCGAACCAGGATCCATGGCAAGAAGAGAAAAGCTGCCCCTCCAGTAACTGTTTGTGGGATTTGAAAATAAAATGAAACTTCAAGTTGCAAACTTTTTTCTGCATGTGGAGAGATTGAAGGAGAAGGATCCAAAACCACAGTACTGTTCCATCGATACAGATCCATAAAACAACAACGATTCAGAAGTTGAAAGGTTACCGTTTCGATGGTGTATAGTTGATTATGGCGCCTACCCGGAAGATGGAAAACCCGGGTTCAAACCCCGGTCGGGATTGATTTTATAATTTCTGGATTGTATTAGAAATGTAAAATAGTTGTACCGATGAGTATGATAAGACGAGATGCACTGGCGGACTGGGAACCACCCTGGGTTTACTTGCAAACACCTCAATGGAAATATGGTGTGATTGGAAGATGCGTGGAAAAGCCTAAGTTGCGTGCGATATTATTCGCGCACAGCTTAGCTTTCCATGTGTTACTGTTTTATAAAAGGTCCAACTGAGCTACTCAAGGGGCAGAGACAGAAAGGAACAACATCTATTGAGGCATATATTTTTATCGAGACACATTGTGACATTTTATTTTATAATGGTAAGCATTAGCAACGGTACCTGTTAATGACACTTAATTGTTACATTGCGTGTGACAGCTGAAGGCTTCATGTATTTGTTAAACACTAGGAAAACGCTTAAGTCCCGCCGCGTTGTTGGATGAGCGTAATTGGTGCATTGAGCTGCCGTGTTATGCGAATTTTCTGTCCTTCTGTGGAAAAATCATTATAAAGTTGAAATGTTTAATTAAATTAAATTAAATAAAAAATTAACTTAATTTTTAAATTTGTTTTAATTAATCGTAATTGTTAAAAAAAAAATCGTAAAATTGCGATTTTTATAAGAAATAATTTCTCGATTACGCTCAAATTAAAAAATATATTAATTCATAAAATTAAGGTTCTGCAAAAAATATTTCAATCAGATAAAGCATGTAGGTGTTATAAGTTTTATGATAATTATTTTTTCAATTGCGCTCAAATTTCACAAGAATATCTTAATTCATAAAATAATTGTTCTGTGCAAAAATCATTTAAAATCGGATAAAGCATGTAGGCCCTAGGTGTTATAAGTCGAAGAAATTTTTTAAAAATCGAAAAAAATCGTAAAATTGCGATTTTCATGAGAAAAAATTTTCCGATTGCGCTCAAAAACGTGGCAGTTCTAAGTTCAGAGATTTCGAAGGTCTCCATAAAATTTCATCGCAATCGGAGTATCAGTTTAGCCGGAATCGTGTGGACAAACAGACAAAATACAAAAAGAAAAAAAAAACATTCCGGATTTTTTTCTCCAGTGTAGTAGAATGGAATCTTCGCTTCGCTCGCTACGCTCATCCAACTACAAAGGTTTACAACGATAGTTAGTAGTTACTAGTAGTCGGGATGGTTGCTCATTAATGACATGTGCTCGGTGCCTATTCAAAGTTGTACGGCTTGAATTGAGGGCTATATTCGATATTGTTACGTTTTCCAACAGTAGGTTTAGGTCCAAAAATGTACAAAAACTTCAGCTCAGGTAGAATCACAGGTATTAGAAGAATTGCATCGTGAGCAACCTGGTCGTCAAGTTTAAGTACCTGCAGCTTTGTGCATCTCATGAAGGCACTTGTAAACCCGCTCACGCTCGTATAGGGTCTACGACTTAGCAACCCGAGAACTCGTAGATTCGTAAGGTGCGTGACGATGGTGAAAACCACTGCCTCTGTCAAGTTACAGTAGATCAGTTGCAGGGACTCGAGGTTTGTCAATGGGAGAGATGAAAACAGTTGGATCCAGGTATTTTCGTGCAACAAGGAGTAAGCAATCTCCAGATGGCGCAGGCTGGACATCATTCCGAAGTTAAGCATAAACTCAGGTTCCTTACTGTAACAAATCACACTTAAAGTCTCCAGATGATTGCACTTTTGCAGCGCGGAGAATACTTCTTGAGTCCAGTAGTTGGCCTGGATTAGTTTCAGAGACCGAAAAGTCTTGCAGAACTTGTTGCACATGGCAATGATCTCGACGTCGAGTATAACATAGATTTTACTATCGACAAAGTCTTTGTTAAAAATAAAATGCATTTTTTCTAGATTGAGGCAACTGTTGATAAGTTGCACTAAAGTCTTAGAACTGATGATTCCAAATGCTAAATGCAAACTTTGCAGGTGGGTGAGTTGAAGATTAAGGTTATTGTGAAAATACTCGCCAGGCACGTAGCATCCGCGTACTTTTAATACTTGTAGCTGACTACAGTTTTGCAACAGTGTATAAATATAACTGTTGTTTCGATCCCGTCCTTCATCCAACGACCCTGTGTCTTCAGGACTAACGCTCTTAGCGTTGGATTGTTTAGGCCCACCTCTTTTAAGATGGTCTCCATGTCACTACGGTTGACCAGCGTGAGTTCTTCTAGTCGTTTAGCTAACCCTAGGATCTTAATGACAACCTCTGTGTTTGCCTCGCCCTCACTGAATGTTAGCGACTTATAGAGGGATGCGTCTTGATGTAGATCATGCCATAGCGTACACACCTTGGATATCTCGCTCAGTTCTGCCGGAGTCAGGTAGGAGAACACATGAAGAAGCATCTCCTGAGAGAGGCTGTGTATGCTCACCGTCTCGGGTCTCATGATGGAAGCTGAAGAAGTTTTTTCTTCTTAAATAATTGGCCTACCGATAGGTAATATACAACGGCAGTGAATGAGTATATTTCCAATTGCCTAACTAACTTTCAATTCAAGTAAAGTCAATTCAAAGAATCATAAAATCCATAGCAGAGAAATATTGACGTAAGTTTTGATTTGTTTTTTACACTGCTGAGCTTCTTATTGAACTTTCAGGGTTCCCACCTCAACTTTACTTCGGGTAAGGGTGTAGAGATTTAGAGGACCTTGAATCCTTGAACAACCTGAAACCAATTTTTAATTTCTTTTTTGTAAATTGTCAAGTGATGAATTTGGAGCAGCAATTGAAAAAAAAAATACATGCCAACATTGAGAATTAACACGAACCCAAAAGGAACCAATTCGGCTTGGCCTACCTTTTATGATATTTCATAATTAAACACTATTATTCTAAAGTCTCAAAATAAGTTTCTACTATTGGAGATTAAAAGTAAATCAAATGGAGTGGCTAATAAATTCGTTTGAAAAGTTTATTTTTGTTCTTATGTTGGCAGTAATCATTTAAGAAATTTTAGCTGCTGCCAATGTCGAAAATAATTGGATGAGCGTAGCGAGCAAAGCGAAGATTCCATTTCACTACACTGGAGAAAAAAATCCGGAATGTTTTTTTTTTTTTTTTAATTTTTTTCTGTAGTTTTGTGTGTTTGTTAACACGATTCCGGCTAAACCGATACTCCAATTGAATCAGTTGTTCAAGAAAGGGCACGAGTCCTCAGAGAATAGTTTTGAGTAATCATCAAAAAACTGTCTCCATTGTTATATATTATTATAAAATACAATTTAAGCATGTCAATAACAAGTTTGAGTACTTAACATTATATAGCTAATAGAAAAAAAGAATTAAAAAAAAAATGTTAAGGGTCTTCATATGAGGGCATAAACCTTGTGGACTTATGGCCTTTCTTGAACAAATGTGAATGTTGCGTACGTTTTAGATATAAAAATTGATAAAATACTGTAATTTTAATAATAGAATAGTGTTCCAACACATTTGAGTACTAGTTAGTATTTAAATAGTTAAGATAAAATAGAAGAATTTTTTTTAATGGGTCATAAGCTTTTTGGACTAATGCCCTTTTTGAAAATATGGAAATGTTGCATACTATTACCACAGATACCGGTAATAGAGTACGGATACCACTTTTAATGGTTTTAAATAATGTTAAGTTTGTGTCTTGGACGTTACTGTCTGTTGTGTGGACATGTTGGTATTCTTCAAGGTCTAAGCCTCGATTGTCACTGCCTTCTGTACACTCTCGCGACAATCTATTTTATTGTGACAACTTATTTGTTCAAGAAAGGGCACAAGTCCATGGACTAATGCCCTTTCTTGAAGAACGAAATAGGTCGACTCTTTCTGCAGCACATGCAGTAAGGGCCAAATCCCCGTTTTTTTGTCAAAACGTGTGTCTTGTATGAAGAGTTGTTTTTCTCCAAATAATTTCGCCCAAAAAGGGGCAACTGCCTTTCTTGAAAAAACTGATTCAATTGGATAAATTTTAGGGGCCCTTCGAAATCTCGAATTTAGAATGCCACTTTTTTGAGTCAATCGGAAAATTATTTCTCATGAAAATCGCAATTTTAAAAGATTTTTTTTATTTAAAAAAAAAATTTTGGACTTTTAATACCTATTTTATTATTTTATCCGATTTTAATGATTTTTTCACAAAACCTTTAATTTTTATGAATTAAGATATTCGTGAAATTTGAGGCAATAAAAAAATTATTTCTCAAAAATATCAAAATTTTACTTTTTTCTTTTCTTTAAAAAAGTTCTTTGATTTAAAAAAAACCTACATGCTTTATCCTTTGTAAGATTTTTTCACAAAACCCTTTAAATTTTTAAAAATTAATATATTCTTTTTAAATTTTTGAGTGAAATCGAATAATTATTTTTATGAAAATTACAATTTTACGATTTTTTTTCTTTTGGATGAGCGAAGCGAAGATTAAATTTCACTGCCCCCCAAAAAATTTTGCCGGGGTTTTTTTTTTTTTGTTTTTTTTTTTTTTGTCTGTTTGTTAACTCTCTACCGGGGCAAACGGATTTTCCGACTTGATGAAAATTTGACAGCCCTTCAAATCCGAACTTAGAGGGTTTGTTTTTTGGGTACAATCGAAGAAATATTTCTCATAAATTCGTCTTTTACGTTTTTTTTTTCGATTTTAGTGCGATTTTTTCGTGACATAGGGCCAATTCTATCAAAGGGGGGGGGCTAAAACGTTCATATACATGGACTTAAGGGTTAGGTGATGTAGTACCTTTTGAAGAAAAAGTTGAAAAGGTACCCAAAAATCCATAGAAATAAAGTTTTTATAAAATTTTTTTGGTTTTTTGGCGTATTTTCTCCTTTTGGGCCCAATTCTGCCCAAAAGGTGGGGCCAACGTTCATATTATCGGGACATTAAGGTTATGGGATGAGTACTTTTAAAAAAAAAGTTTAAATGTTAGCCGATCTATAGAAATAAAATTTTTAATAAAAGTTTTTTACGGAAAAATAATACCAATTGACAGGTAACAAAAGAAACGACAACACAGTACAATGCGTGGCAGAAAAACAAAGAATTTGCAAAAAAAAGATATCCCTGCAAACAAAAAATTTAAAAAAGCTCATCCAAACGCGGCGGGACTTTAGCGTTTTCCTAGTTTTAAATAACGATTAACTAAAAAAACTAAAATTTAAGGAAATATGAAATTTAATTTAATTTAATTTTTTTTTTAAAATGACTAAATAATGATTTTTCATAAAACAAAAAAAAAATCCGCACGCATGCATGTAAAAATACGCTCACCCAAAAACGCCCCTGAAAAAGCGTTTGCAAAGCTTCCTATTTAAAGAAAATGATGATGCGGTAAGGTATAAATAATGGTCCTGATTTTGTGCGACTCTTTTCATTTCCTTTGAAAAAAAGTCTTTACTGCTTTATAAGTTCCCATTTTTTGGAAGGAAAAAATAATAAAGAATATTTTGAAAAAACCTGCAATTCTCCTCTCGTCACGTTTCATTTGGTAAAAGAATTTTGATTCCCAGGTTAGGTTTGTGCGCCACCTACAGTTAGATTTTTGAACCATTGGATTGTGCTGCTGCCATTTTTCTTGGCGGGTTTTCCGAGCGCAAATCGAACTTTTAAAAATTTTGGAAGTTTGGGAAGCAGACGGATTATTTTCTCCATTGTTTTAGTGTTATTAGTGGTTTTAAGAAGGTGATATGTTTTGTGGAAAATTTCATGTATATCAAAAACTTTTGAAAAAGTGATTACGCTTACATCTTCGTAAAAAGGAAGGGTATGTAAAAAAACGGGTTTATGCAAAAAATCAACAAAGGGCCCCCCGGCCTGCCCTACCTCCTCGGGGGGCTGGCTTTGATTGACCAAGGGGGTATCAGCAGGTATTAAAACCATGCCACAGCCTTGAAATAGCTTCACGAAACTTGCAACAACCCGGATACGAAACACCTTCTTTGTTGTTAACCACACCACACGTCGGGATATTTTACGTCGTTGCGGTTTTTTGCTTTTTTACATGCTAGGGCCAGGGCTCGTGCATAACAATCGTTGAAATTTTTCCCTAGTAGCCCTAGGCCCTGGTTAAATAGGGTTAGGCCCTTGGAAAAAAACTTACTTTTTCATTGGGCCCATTGAGAGACTAGCTCAAATTTTCTCTAGGCATAAAGGGAGTAGGAAAAATTTAGGTTACCTTTACATAGGGTTTTTGTATTGTCCCTTTTGGGAGATCCCGGAATATTTTGTAGGGGCCCCCCTACCTACTATTTTGGGTTTAAATATACCCCCCCCCCCCCTCAATACGCAGTCAGACCCATTGCCCTTTTTCCTTGCCTCCCAAAAACGCTGTGGAATATTATTTTTGACAAGCCCCCAACTCACAAAAAGGAACGAGCTGTACCCTAGTGCCGACGAAACCCCTGCCCTAGAACCAAATCCTTATTACTCAATAGGCCAGCCAGCCAGCCTACAAATTAGCATAATGGGAACCGATGAAAGGGAGGGGAAAAAAACCACGGTTTTTAGAAAAATTTAAGTACTGAATGCCCTTTTCTTTAAGTCAAAATGGCCGTCGTTCACATTGTAAAAACCCGTTTGAAGACTCCACTCAATCAGGGGTCCTGAGTACTTGGGGGGAGTAAATTAGGTTTCCGCTTGGGCCTCTTTAATGCATACTAAACTATCCACGCTTTCCAGAATCTTGTCCAAGCAGCCGCGATTCTTTATCTGTGCGAACCTCAACAGGGAACGAGGGGAGGAGTGACTCTTGCAAAGAGTAAAACCAATCGATAAAAAAAATCCCCCACCGAGAAATGCCCTCGTAGAAAAAAAAAGAGGTGTGGTAATTCAAGTAGGGATTCTTTTGTCGAGAGGCTACGTGTTTTTTTTTTTTGTTTTTTTACAGATAATCAGGGGAAGGGGCTTGGGTTAGGGCAGAACATTTCTTGAAAAGGTTTCCCCTTTTATGTCTCTTTTGTCTAAAAGAGTTAACCCCCGTGGGGTAGAAAAAAAGAGGAAATGCACAGCTATTTATATGTGATCGTAAAAGCAAAAATAAAAAGGGGAAATGTGGCCCTTTGCCGTCTACGGAGAAAATGAACTTCACCCCTCCCCCTTCCCGTGGCTGATCTGACCAGCACGGTTGTGTCCTCCCGACATCCCCCTTATGAGGGTGGTTAAAGAGTTTAAAGTCTTAACGGAACGGTTGACGCGCCCTTAATTACAAAAATCTAGTCTAGGAGGGTTCGATTCTCGTTTAAAAAGAGATTCCTTCGATGTGTGTGTCTCATAAATATTGAACCATATGTTGCAATTGAAAACAATAAATAAAATAAATATTTAATTCGTATTTAGAGTGTACCCACTCAGCCAAAGAACTGATTTTCAGGGGGGGATATTAAATTTAAAGCCGACCAAGTGAACCCTGTAGGCACCGACACCATCGACGAGCGAACAATGACCAACTGGAGACCGGCATGTATAGGAACAGTTACACCGATCAATTACTCTGAACACGATTCCACCCGCAGATGTGCCAGAATCAACCAGACTGATTCGGAACAACCTAATTATTATGTGCCTCGTTGCTAGGACGGCTCCAAAATCACCGTTTACACATCCTAAGCTAGGACCAAATCAAGTCCGTAGGCCTATAGTTAAAAATCTTCTGCCTATTGCGGGAATCGAACCCTTTGGAAGCAGAGACGCCAACCACAAGACTCGTTCAGTTATTGCTGTAGGTATTATAATATAATGTGGCACTTAGGCCTAGTATTAGTAGAGGGCGCTTTAACAGAGTCTAAGATTATTTGCGTCTCCAAGATAAAACAATTTCTATAAGTGTGAGTTACCATACCACCATGTATACTTCTTTCCGAGGGGAGGAACGTAAGGGGTGACGCGGGGGGACAAGGGGTGGACAGGCCTGTGCTGGTCAGAACCAGCCACAAGCGTGTGGGGAGGGCCAAGGCCGTCTAGATATATCGCTAGGGCCTCGGGAGGGCAGGGGTTTCCTCAAGTCGTGGTCGTCTCCGTTTGTGTCATCATCCGTCCGTGTTGTCATTGTCGTCGCCGTCGGGGAGGTAGTCAAAGGGAAGGGGAAAGTTCCCCGACGACGACCCAGAGCTCGCCATTAGTTTCAGGGAGTGAATCTCTCCTACTCACGGGCCAAAGCACGAGAAGGTTGCGAGTTGGACTTTGATGGCCCACCGTAATGTGGCAATGCCAAAGTCGCGTGTTTGATAACCAGTGCGGTGTGTAGGCTACATCGTAGCGAGTCTCACAACTCCGCCTGATATAACATAAATGTGATCCTTGTCGTGTTCGTCCATCTCTCATCTGTCAACACAGTAGGTCGTCGATCTTGTCAACGCACTCACCAACCTACCTAGTTGGTCCGGTGTTACATATCAGGACCACGCGCTTAGGAATGTTTTGAAAGTTGGGGGGGGGGGGGGGGCAAATTTATTAGCAGATTTTGCGTGCGCAAGCTGGGGAGGGGGGAGGCCCTTTCGCCAAAGTAAAAAAAATACCATACAAATTTGGCCTATTTCGTGGTTTTTAACAAACCGGACCTGTAGCGAGTTTTACACAACTCTCGATCCAAAACTCAAAAAGTGAACGTGAAGGGTCCTTTTTTAGTAAATTTAACCCTAATTTTATTAATTTGACAAAGCCTGGGCCCCTACGGGCAAACAACCCGTTTTACCATTTGGGTGACTGTCGATTTGAAATGAAATTTGGTATTTATACGGATATTCTGGGAAAAATTTTAAAACTAAACGTTATTTTTACCCCCCACCCCCCCCGGTCCTACCCCACTGTTCAGGCTACCGGGTTTTTGTTTTTATACTGAGGAAAACTTCGTTACCCCGTAAATTTGAGAGGGGAATTAAGTTTAACGTAGCCCTATAACTGTAACCCCCCCATTAAATTACTTGAAACCCCTTCCCCTTTCCCTTTCTAGATTGGGGGATATTCTTTCAATTATTTCCTGAGTTCTCTCTCTCTCTAAATGCTTTTTTAATTATGTTACAATGAAAATTATGAAGACAAAATCCCCCCCCTATATTTATAATAAGTTCAAAAGAATGGATAAAAACAAAACCACACAAACAGGCACACCAAAACCCCTGTTAAGATACCAAACATCGCAAAACAAAATGTAATAGCCCAAGAGCTCGCAACATAAAGTCTCCCCTCATAGGGTACATAGGGTTTTTGCCCATTGGAAAAAAGAAGCGAAAAATTCATGTCATTTTAAAAAATGCGCGCCCTTAAAATCAACGTTGGGGCGTCCCCGTCAGACGCCCCAAAGGGGGCCCCAAAAAAGGTCAAATCTGCCCCCTTTTAAGTAACTGATTGAAACATAAGCAAAATTATAGAAGAATTAGCCCAAAAAATGAATATCACTCTAGACGGGCTGCGATGGACCGTTGACCCGTCAGACCCCCCCAAAGGGGCCCCAAAAAAGGTCAACTCTGCCCAAAAGGTAACCATGATTAAAACATACCATTTTAAAAAAGAAAATTACAAGAAAATCGTTTTCTTTTGTCGACGGGCTGCGTTGGGCCGTTTTGACCCCTCCGAGCCCCCAAAGTGCCCCCCCCCCAAAAGGTCAAATCTGCCCCATTAAGTAACTGATTGAAAAATAAAAAAAATTTATAGAAAAGGGAGCCCAAAAATGAAATCCTGTCAGAGGGCTGCGAGGGGCCGTTGACCCGCAGACGCCCCAAATTGGGCCCCAAAAAAAGGTCAACTTCCCCTCTAAGGTATACATGATTAAAACATCCGTCTTTTTGGGAAAATTAAGAAAAACAAATATCACTCGTCAGAGGCCTGCGTTGGGCCTTTTTGACCCGTAGATCCCCAAAGTCCCCCCCCCAAAAAAGGTAAAATCTCCCCCTTTTAAGTTACATGATTAAAACTAAAAAAAATTATAAAGAGACCCAAAAATGAATAACTCGTCAAAGGGTTTGCGAGGGGCCCGGGGTTGCCCCCGTCGACCCCCCCAAAAGTGGGCCCCAAAAAAGGCAACTCTCCCCTATAAGGTAACATGATTCAAACATCGTTTTATAGGGAAAAAATTACTAGAAAAACAAATATCCTCGAGACGGGCTACGTGGGCCGTTGCCCCCGTCAGAGCCCCCCAAAGGGCCCCCCCAAAAAAGTCAAATCGCCCTCAAAAAAGAAAATGATTAAAAAATACGGCATTTTTAGAAAATTTTTCCACGGAAAAAATACACCGTCAGACTGGCTTGTGGGGCCCTTCCCCGCCACTTCCCCCCCCCCCCAAAAAAAAAAAATTTTAAAAAAATTTTTTTGTCTCGAATATTTCGAAATTATTTTTGGACAATCGGTTTTTTGTGCGTAATATGTAGTCATGAGTTTTCGCTTTTTTGGGTTTTTGAGCCCTGCAATTACCTTTTTTTTTTTTTTTTGAAATCTGAATTAGATGAGAAAAAAATCGGGAAGACATTTTATACTTCTTTTAAAGGTAATTTTATTAATTAATAATGGTGTATGTTTTGGGGTATAGGTTGGGGTTTTTTTAAACTTTTAAAAGAGTGTTTTAATTTAATTTTTTTTTAAAAAAAAGGTTTGTTTAATTTAATTGTTACATGATACTAAACGGTTTTCCCCTATTAGTATACGCTTAAACTATTGAAATTTTGTATAACGATAAAAGAAAATCATTGACAACCATTATTTTTTATCACATAAGTAATAAATTCATAGAAATAAGTTACGTAAATAATTCAATATGCTTCCTATTAAGCAATAATTTTTAATATGTGTTGAATATGTAATAGTTTTTATAATTACAAACAATTGGGGGTTAGAATATATCAATTTGGTATGTCCCCAAAAACATCAAAACTTCCATATATTCTTTATCACCGTAGTTTAAATTTTTTTTATCACAGTAATTTCAAAATAAATCATCTATACAAGTAAAAATTTTGAAATGTGTTAAAAATACAAGTAGTTTTATAATTTACAAACAATTGAAGTTTTAAATAAAAATTTGGGTTTTTGTAAAATTAACTTCAAATATCAAATTTCATCACATTCGTAACCCCGACGTTGTACGTTTTAACATTTTATTGTAATATCAATATTATAACATACGTAAAAATCTTTAATCGTTAAAAAATGCAAAATTTTCAAAAGTTAAAAGCCCAATTGAGGATTAGAATAAATAAAAAAACTGTTATCACATTTAAATATTTAATCATGTACCTGCTTCCGAAACTTTATGCATCATCCTCATCGAAAACCTCTACTTCTAAATGCATTGCATAATCTCATAAGTGAAAAAGGGTACAGATCATCCAGGGAACCATCTTGGTCTTTTAACTCTCTCTCTTCTTTTCTCCTCCTTCTCTCTCTCTCTCTTCTCTTCTCCTCTATCTCCTCTCTCTCCCTATGTAATTTTAAAATATACATAATGGATTTTTTTTTTAATTTTTGTCTATACAATAAAACCAAAAGGGGGCTAAGCCGAGAAAAAACCCGGTTTTTTGCAGAGGCCCGAGGTAAAGTCTGGGCTTGGATCATTTAAAACTCTTTTTGGGGTCCTATGGGTTGTGCTATGCACTAAAATTAAAAAATCAGTGAAATAAGGGGGGGATTTTTGGCAATTTTTAAAAAATTTCTCACTTTTTTATAACGGGCCGTAAATATGACACCAAAATGTTAATTTTTAGTAATTTACCAATTTTTTTGTAAGAACAATTAGAAAATTTAAAAAGTCTTAGATGGACACACACCCTTTCTTTTTTAACAGCCTCCCAAAAATGCAGATTTTTGGTAAAAATTTAAGGAAAAAACGGACGTTCTGTATGTCAAAAAGCTGGATTTGACGATCAAGCGGTTGTTAAAAAGGGATTTTTCATTGTAAAAAAAGAAGCCCGAGCTTGGCAAAAAGTCCCTTTAAGGGCCCCCTTCGACATCTTTGGGGCCAAATTTGGAGGTTTCCCAACGGGTCAAAGCCCCAAAGCAGCTCGTCTGACGAGTGAATTGTTTTTCTGGTAACTTTATCTAAAAATGACGAATGTTTGAATCATGATACCTTTTGAAGGCAGATTTTACTTTTTTGGGGGCCCACTTTTTGGGTTTTTTCCCCAACGGGTCAAAGCCCCCCAAAGCGCATGTCTGCGATTATATTCGTTTTCCTGGTAATTTTTTCCCCATAAAATGACGTATTTTGAATATTATACCTTATGAGGGAGAGTTGACCCTTTTTTGGGCCCACTTTGGGGGGTTGAGGGTCAACGGCCCATCGCGCCCGTCTGACGGGGGAAATTCATTTTTGGGCTAACTTCTTCGATATTTTTTTTTATTTTTAATCTGTATACTTAAAGGGGGAGATTTGACCTTTTTGGGGGGGGGGGGGCCCCTTTTGGGGGCATCGACGGGTCAACGGCCCCAACGGGGAAACCGTCTACGAGTGATATTTGTTTTTTTAGTAATTTTCCCAAAAATGACGTATGTTTGAACGTATAATTATGGGGCAGGGGTTACCTTTTTGGGGGCCCCTTTGGGGGGGTTGACGGGTTTCCCCAAGGACGCAGCCCGTCTGACGAGAAAAAAAATTATTTTTGGGCTAACTTCTTTCTATAATTTTTCTTATGTTTTAATCAGTATACTTAATAGGGGCGATTTGACCTTTTTTTGGGGGGCCACTTTGGGGGGGATCTGACGGGGGCAAAGGCCCAACCAGCCCCGTCTGACGAAAAAAATTTTCATTTTTTGCAATTTTTTTTTACAAAAAAACGTATTTTGAATCATGTATACCCTTTTGAGGGAGATTGACCTTTTTTTGGGGCCCACTTTGGGGGGGCTGACGGGTCAACGGGCCCTCGCAGCCCCCCTCTACAGTGATATATTTTTGGGCTAACTTCTTCTATAATTTTCTTATTTTTCAAACTGAACTTAAAAGGGGCAGATTTGACCTTTTTTTGGGCCCACTTTGGGGGCGTCTGAGGTAAACGCCCCCCCGTTGACTTGTAAGACGCCCATTTTTTGAAAAAAACTTGAATTTCCGCTTCTATTCCCGGGGCAAACCATATGTACCCCATGAGGGGAGAATTTTTGTTGCGGCTCTCGGTCTATAAAAATCATCTTACACGGCAATCGGCTAGGAATGAATTTTTGGACTTGAATTGATACTAGCGGCGAATATAACTCTCCCAAATCAAATACACAATACACTGTTTCTGGTATATGGGGGTTAAGAAATAATTTAATATTTTGGGGTACAATATATTGTCTCGTATGGGAATAGAGCATATCATTATAATTGCTTTAGAATTTATATAGAACTTTATTATTGTCCCCCAAACAAATTTTTAAAAATCAAATTTTATGAAATTTTTATCCACAGTTTTTAGTATGTATTAATATTTGTTTGTAGAAAAAATAGAGTAGTAGTAGTAGTAGTAGTATTGTAGTATAGTATAGTAGTTTAATATTTTTAATTTGCTAATAATTATGCTAATTAAACTAATTATATAATAATAAAAAAAACTTTTTTTAATAATTTTATTTGCTTATTAGTATATTACTTTCATATATATTAAAAAACATGTATTAATTTGTAGAGGTTGGCTTGGGCAAAGGGGCTTTTTAGCCCTATGTACCCACCTTTAAGGTCAAAAATATCAAATAATTCTCCTCTTCTTCTCTCTCTCTCTGTAATGAAACTGTATAAAGGATGGATGAAAGCGGAATGAAAAATGCAAATTGTGTAAATTGTTTTTTCATAATTTAAATGTTTGTTTTCAGTTAATTATGTGTAATTTTCATCAGGCCAATTACTTTGTGTTCAAATTATCTATAATTTTTTAAAGCCTTCTTATCATTTTATTATTATATTTGTTTTTATTAGGTTGGAGGGAAAATAAGGCTTCACTAGCCTTAATCCCGTTACAATAAAGACCCCTTATCAATCTATCTATCTATCTTTATCTATTCTCTCACACACAACATCTAATGCATGCGGCAGCTAGGCCTACTTGACCCGATAAAATCACCCCTACTTCTTTTTCAGGGCGAATGCTCAAGAGGGTGGTATAAAATGACCTTTGTTTTTTCATTCATCGCACTCTTGGGTTATTTTTTTTATTACCCCGTTACTTTTTCCTAGCTGAAGATGCGGTTGTTTGTCGCGTTGTTTTTTTTTGGTGTGGCGCGAGTGTGGCGCGGGCCGGGCGACGGGGGGGGCAACCTGAGGGGCCGTTCGAGCGGCACCTGAGGAAATTCATGAACGACCGGGAACTACACGGCGGGGGAGTAGCCAGAACTAGTCTCGGAGGCGAGGTTCAGACCCCGGGGGATGGCGGACTTCAACCTCACCAAGATGTTCATGAAGACATACGAAGCCGGGCCCGTTCCCAGAAGGTGGTCAAATTGTATCACCCTTTAAGGTTGACGCGCCCCTTTAAACTAGAACAATTTTTTAGGCCTAAATAAGTCAATTTTTACAATTTGTACTCATAAATTGAAATTTAAAGATGTCAGTGTACCACAATTTTTTTTCAAGTTTTACCCCCCCCCCCCCCCCCAATTTTGGGCCCCCCCCAAAAACCCCCCTTTTTGTTTAAAAAATTTTTTTTTCACAAAAAAAAATTTTCCTTATTTACTTTTAACAAAATTCCCCCTCACATTTTTAAA